>BSBK01009147.1:0-250000 GCA_027943335.1 Chamaecyparis obtusa
AAAAAAAAAAAAAAACAAAAAAACTAAAAAAAAAAAAAGAAAAAAAAAATAAAATAAAAAAAAAAAAAAAAATATCCAAAGGAAGAGCCAATATAAAAATGTCAAATATATCTTGATTTGGTCGAGAGAGTTAGTTCTAGATTCTCAAATCTTCCCAAGAGAAAAGAAAAAAATCATGAGGAGCATGCATGTCCTTTTTGTGAAACCACAAGGCACAAATCCAAGGAAAATGAGCCAAAGGGAGCCCTTTAATTTGAATAAGAAGAGACCACCAAAGGTCATGGTGGTTAAACGATAACCCATCTCAAAAGCCAAAGCTAGCCCATCAAAGTCGGGGCTTGAAAACTTCCTAAGCATGCTAGACGCTTTTGGTAAAAAAAGGTTCCCTTGATATGGACCTCATATATCATGACCAAAAGGGTTTGAAAACAAAATGCATTTGAGGTATATCGATTGGCTAGAAAACTAGAGGAAATGCAATGCTTGAGTAGAATTTTTCCACGCTTAATTCCTAGAAATAGAACCACACAATTCATCTTAGACAAAGATCCAACCCTTGCTATTGAGTGGAAAAAATCCTAAGTCTCAGAGGAGATAACAAAACTCCCAGTCAACACGATGAAAATCTTTTGGTCTTTTGAAGAGGCCCCACAAAAAACTACAAAGATGCTTATCTAGCTTCATGTAGGAAGCTTTGGAAGGGGCCCAACAAGAAGAATAATACACAAGTGGCCATAAGGCACACAACCTAAAATTTACCAACCAAGAAAGAAACTTGGTGATCCAATAGGAGAGCTTCTTCTCAATCTCGACAATGACCATATTCCAAAGGTCAACTGGAGATTTCTGAAAGGTAAAGGAAATGCCCAGAAATTGAAAGATTGTCCTATGACCAATCCACTCCAGCCATAGCTAAGAAGCCAATGAGGCACATGAAGAATGGATTGATTATAACATTGAGTTTTATGCCAATGGATAGTTGACCTAGAAGCAAGACAAAAGATGTCAAATTATTGAAGGTGTTGGAAATATTGTCCTTGATGTCAAATGAATTGGAAGTTATCATAGTTATCAAAGGTTTGAATTTATGAGTAAGAGTGTTGAAATATTGTCATTGATGTCAAAAGTGAAAAGTGTAGTTGTCATTAATGTCAAGGTACATAAGCAAGAACAACATCATAAGTGGTGTCATCAATGTTAATGTAATTGTGATAAAGATATCAGTGAGTAATGATTCAAGGAAAATACAACTCTTAGAATGAGACATCAATTTTAGTGGTAGATAGAAGTAAATTGCAAAATAATGTTTGTATAAATCAACTGGACATTACATAAATGATGGAAAATGAATAGTGGAAAAGGTTATGGAGTAGATTCAATAAATATAAAGACAAAGGAAGTCAATCCCCATCAAAGAAAACTTTGTAAGCAATGAACTATATGGGTCAATTACACAACAATTTGTATGATCAAGAAAAAATTATTTATCTGATAGCATGCAGGTTGATTAAATATTATATTGATAAGACAACAATTAATTATGTAAAATTAGATGCAATTATATTTAAGGAAGTCCAATGAACAAGTTTGTTAGTTAGCAATGAAAATTAAAGAAAAGACAAAAGCAAATAAGACAAAAAAAAAACATAAAAAAGACAAAAAGTCATACAAGACAAATTGTTTATCTCCGATTACAACCAAAAGTGCACCAATTGCATTTGGTTAGAAGAGACAAAGATTAATAAACAACATATGTTTTGTTAAAAGACATATTAGACAAAACACACAAAAGATAAAAGGCAAGAAAGAAGGAAACACTTTTTAAAGAAGGTATTATTAATACTTATGGGTAACACTTCCTAAAGAGGCTACAATCCATATTAATGGCAACAATTAATTTGATATTTATAAAAATGACAACAATTTAATTAAGAGTTTTTTAATAAAAATAATTTTTATTACAAATAAACCTGTAGTGATTAGAAAATAAGAAGACATATCTCTCTAAAGAATTATCTATTCCAAAGGGTGACTTTTAGAGATAAACATAAATGTAGAAGGAAAAAGGACAGTGAAGTGAGTGTAGTGAAAAGAGAGTAGAGTGAGTGAAATATAAAAGATGCATAATTCTAATTAATAAATATGAAGAATATTGCATACTAATGAAGGGTTACTTGTCTTGGCGAAGAGGTATGTTGGAGTCATGTAGGAAGTAAGTGAGAGGTATGAAATAAAAATGAAAATAGTGAACATATTTATGAAGAATCAATGGGCATTTAATTGTGAAGACTTTATGAGACTTGTGAAGAGGGTTTCATGCAAAGATAAAGAAGACTTCAGAACATAATTATGAAGCATATTGTAGAGATTTTTGTGATTTGTATGATAGGTTTATAATTGTTATTGTTAGAGTAAAGTATTAATTATGTTAATTAATCTTTACTCCCTTCTTAAGATGTCAACTTCCTTTTGCTTTAGTTAAAAGCACATGCACTAGTTGTTCTAAACTCATGCATTAGTCATGTAATAGTTAAATTAATTATTATATGCACTAGACTTTGCCTTTCAAGGCTTTCGATCTCCTTTATAAGGATGATCCATTGTACATTCAATTCATTCATTATTTGGTGATATTTTCTTCTTCATATTCTGAGTCAAACCCTTGCCCTCTTCTTGTCTCTACTTCTTTGTAACAGGTTTTTGTATGTAGGTGATCTTTGGGTTTTGTGGATTTGTATTGCTCAAATCCTACAGTTATCATTATGACTTGTGTTGTCATTGATGTCAACCTCCAGTGTGGCATTAATGTTAGATTGTGAAGGATGGAAGGTTGTTGAGACTGTGACACTGGTTGATGAAGAAAGTTTGAAGAAGTTACTAAGGCTACAACATTGATTGATGAAGAAGATTTGAATAATGAATGAGGAAGTTTGTGACATATCTGAAAGGCATAAGTATGATAGGCAAGAACATATAGGAAAAACTATTTGAAAATATTATTGAAGAACACTTTGAGATGATGACTACTTGTGGCATCAGACTTAACAACTTGCTACTATGAAATTGTATTATCATGTGTGAAAGTTTCCAATTGATTATTTGACAAAGATTTGATGCTTTTTTTGGATGATAGTAAGCCTAGTTGTTCGGATGGTTTGGATAGGCTTGGATAACAACTTGCAATTTCTCTGTGATGGGATTTTAGGGTATGCAATTTGGTTAGACTTGGTTAGATGGTCCATGCAGTGTTTTACTTTAGATATCTTCACATGTGCTATTCTACTATTTGTGTTGGCTTTTGGTCAACTCAGTTGTTTGTGGTGACTTGATTAAAGTTTTTAAGGTCTAAATATAGGTTAAGAGAAGTTATAAGAGACTTGGGATGACTTTAACATGACGTGTTGTGCTTCAGATCATACTAGATGCTTCAAAGAGTATTTTGAGTTGACTGGTAACTTGTTTTCAATGTATTTTCGTAGGTTACTTTTGGGTTTGGCTTTTAAAAAAGTTTTGATGCATATGGATGAGCTATATTATTTAAAGAAGATCTCTTGTAATGAATTTGGGTCCCCTTTATCTCCTAGAGTGGACCACATTGAGTATTTTTAATTCAAGGTGGTTGACTTTGTATTAATAATGCTTATATTTTTATGGAAAACCTAGCTAATGTTTCCAATGGACAAATCTCTATATATTCTAGTTAATGAGGATGAAATGAGTATGAGTGCATGTGAGGTAATTGCGAAGTTTGTGTGATTCAAGTGTGAAGGAAATATTATGCAAACAAACTAGAATTTAGGTGCATATTTCTCAAATAGACTGGGAGGTCGCTACATGTTGTCAAGAGGTTCAATTTTTCACTTATTGCTAGATTAGTGTTTTTATACTAAAATCTATATTTACTATTTATTGAGGATTAGTGAAATCCCTGGTAGTGCGCATAAATTGGTAGAGATGGTGAGTTTCTTGGCTTTTGGCCTAAAACATTGTAATAAGATATTTGCATATAGTGAGTACATTTCTCAATGTAGTTTTTCCCATCTTGGGTTTTCTACGTAAATTAGGTGTTTATGTGTGTACGAAGTCATTACTTTATTTTATGTTGATGGTTAGTTTGACATAATGGTTAAGTTTTAATTGGGCTAATTCATGCCGCCTCTTCGCACCTAGTAGTGTTCAACAATTGGTATCAAAGCAATATTCCTCAAGAGAATCTTAACTACATAAGGTAGATACAAATGACTGGTGAACAAAGTACCTAAGTTTGATGGAACAAATGACACCTTTTAGAAGGAGAGAATGAAGTCTCCTTTGGACTCTTTTTCATATGGAGTTCTTGATGCTATTAGAAAGTGATACAATCATACAATATAAGGTACTCTTACTACAAAAGATATTAAGGCACATGAGAAAATGTAAAGAAAAGAAATGAAATTATCAATAGTTTGGGTGATTTAAAATTGTTGAAATTCATGGGTTGAAAATCTACATTTGATGTGTGGGAGAAGCTTGTTAGTATTTATGAAGCAGACAAGAAGATCAAGAACATAAAGTTGTAGAAATTGAAGCACAAATTTAAACTTTGAAGATGTTAAAAAATGAGAACATTGAATGCTATCTACATCGGGAAAATGAAGTTGTCAACTCCATTAGAGGCTTTAGTGTATTTCTTGAAGACAATGAGGTGGTATTGAAAGCAATGAGGACAATGAATAAGGCCTACAAAACCTTGCTAATTTCTATACAACAAAATTGAGATATGGATAAGCATACTTTGGAGGAGCTAGATGGTGCAATTATTACATTCAATCTATTAGAACTTGAGGAGAATCAACATGAGAAGAAAGATGTTACATTTAGAGCCACTAAAAATATTAAAGAATATTTTTATTCAAATGAAGAGGCAAACTTTGTTATAAAATTGAAGAATAAATTCAACAAATACAGAGGTAAGATGCACTTTGAATGTTTCAATTGTCGAAGAGTAGCACACTACGTTGCTAAATGCCCTTTTAGATAGGAAGAAAGAAACTTGATGTTGATGAAAAGAAAGAAACTCATAGAAAATATAGTAGACATGGTAGATTATATGACAAAGATAAGGAAAGGAAAAAATATTACACAATGGAATTTCATTCATTAGAGGATGAGGGAGGAAATGATTCAAATGATGAGGTGCTACTTTTGGCTATCAAGGATGAAGACAATGTCATATTTGAAGGATAGAATACAACCTTGCATGTGATAGAAGAATCTAGATCTTGGATCATTGATTATGATAGTTCAAATCAAATGACCAAGAGAGACAAGTATTTGTTCATCTAGAGAACTATATGGATGATTAGTCTCCTTTGTCACAAAGGCTCAACACTTATTTGTGTTAACGAAAATATTTCTATCAATGATATGTATAAAGTTATTGATGTTTAAAATGTGAAAGGATCGAGGAAAAATCTTTTGAGTTTTTCTCAGTTATGCAACAAAAGTTTTCAAGTTAATTCTCTTGAAGGAAAGTGTGAAATTAGGAATGGGTCTGAGAAGCTTATTGCAAAAGGAATATGAAATGATAATGTTTACTATCTCAAGAAAAATAATGGACGTAGTTGGTCTTTGGCATTGAAGAATGAACATTGACTATGGCACAAAATAATGAGACACACCAACTTTGACGACTTGATAAAGATCAATTCTAATTTCAATATTGTGAGAGACATGCTAAGAATTACTAGACCCGCTAATACAATGTGAAAAGAATGTTAGATTAGAAAGAAAACTTAGAATACAATCAAGAACAAGGAGTATTCAAACACAAGGCCTTTAGATTTGATACACACTGATGTATGTGGACCTATAAGAACACAAGCGCTCAATGGTGAAAGGTACTCACATGGGTAAGATTTTTTAGAGAAAAAAATGAGGCTTTAGATATATTTAAAATTTTCAAAAGCTTGGTTGAAAATCAAATGGATACTAGGATTAAGCATTTGAGGTTTGATAGAGGAGGATAACTCACATCATATGAATTTAATAACTTCTATGAGAAATATGGAGTTAGAAGAAAATCATCAACACCAAGGACTCCACAACAAAATGGAGTAGTTGAAAGGAAGAATAGGACTTTTGTTGAGATGGCTAGGACAATGTTGAAAGATGTCGATCTATCAAATGTATATTGGAGAAATTTATCTCCTCAAAAAAGAACAAACCATAATAAATCATGCAAAGAAGCCTTATGAGCTATGGTTTGGAAAGGTGTCTATTGTCAAATATTTTAGTATATATGTAAGCAAATGTTACATTAAAAGAGACGGTAACCTTGCAAAAATTGATGCAATATTAGATGAAGGTATTTTCTTGGGATACTCTATGACAAGCAAGGTTTACCAATACTATAATTTAAAGCTAAAGAATGTTGTAAAAAGTACAAATGTAAAAGTCAATGAAGTTTGGGATCAAACTTCTTTTGAACCAAAGACTGAATTGGAATAGGTCAATGTTACATTGATAGAAGAACAAAAAGCTCTAGAAAATAATGATAAAGACTCAAAGAATAAAGAGAAATAATAAACATGAACCCCAAGGCCACGTACTAGGTATGTTCAGAAAGATCATTTAGAAGAATATATTATTGGAGACAAGGATAATGGCCTTCAAACAAGAAGAAGATTGGTTAGACTAGGTGAACAATTAAATTGTTGTTTTCTTTCTAAAATAGAGTCGAATAATCATGCAAAAGCTAGTAAAGATGAATGTTGGATAAAAGATATGGAAGAAGAGCTTAATCAGATACAAAAAAATCAAGCATGGGAATTGGTACCCAGACCAGTGGACACAAATGTGGTTGGAACAAAGTGGGTATTCCAAAACAAGCTATATGAAGATGGAAAAGTTACCATAAACAAGGTAGCATTGGTATGTAAAGGTTGTACTCAAGTTGAAGGAATAGATTTTGAAAAAGCTTTTGCTCAAGTAGCTAAAATGGATGTTATTAGAATGTTTTTGGCTTTTTCTACACATAAGAATTTTAAGGTTTAATAGTTGGATGTTAAGTCTACATTTTTTAGTGGAGTACTTGATGAATAGGATTACATTGAACAACCAAATGGTTTCAAACTCTCACAAAATTTTGACATGGTTTGTAGACCCAAGAAAGATTTGTATGGTCTCAAACAAACCCCTAGGGCTTGGTATGCTAGATTGGATAAATATTTGCTGCAATAATAGTTCAAAAAAAGGTACGACAAACACTAATCTTTATATAATTAAAATAAAAAATAATAAGTTTTTAGTAGTAATAGCATATGTTGACAATATCATATTCGGAGGTGGCGACAATGCTTGCAAGTTTGTTGAAGAAATGCAAAAGGAACTTGAGATGTCTATGATTGGTGAAATGTCCTTTTTCGTAGTATTCAAGTTATGCAGAAGGAAGATGGTATTTTTATCTCTCAATCCAAGTACATTAAAGAGTTGCTAAAGAAATTTGGAATAGAAGAATCAAGATTGGTAGCAACACCAATGGCCACAAGATGCAGGTTAAGAAAAGATGACGAGTCTCCAAAAGTTGATAAAAATTTGTATAGATCTATGATTGGTGAATTATTGTACTCAACTGAATCAAGACCAAATATCATGCATGTTGTCTATTTTTCTGCGAGATATCAAGAAGGTCTAAGAAAATCACATGAGGTGGTAGTAAAGAGGATATTTAGATACTTGAAAGGTACTCAAGATTTTGGGCTATGATACAAGAAAGATGGCGATTTCTCAATAAAAGATTTTTCATATACTAGTTGGGCTTGATGTGTAAAAGATTGAAGAGGTACTAATGGTAGAGCATACTTTTTAGGAGACATGTTTGTCTCTTGGATGAGTAATAAGATACAATTTCTCTGCCCAATGCAGAGATACAATACATTGCAACTACATCTTGTTGTACTTAGATATTTTGGATGAAGTAGATAGTAAAGGATGTAGAAGTATCCTTTGATGAGGCAATTCCAATAATATGCGATAACATAAGCGCCATTAATATATCTAAGAATCCAGTGATGCATTCAAGAACAAAACACATCTCTATCTAGTATCACTTCTTAAGGGATAAAGCTGCTAAGAAGAAAGTGAAGTTGGAATATGTGCTTACCAAAGAACATATTGTAGATATTTTTACTAAAGCTCTATCTAAGGATACTTTTGAGTATCTTAGGCATAAATTGGGGGTTAGTGCCCCTCCTTTTTCAAACCAGATGCATAAGAGTTATACTTCATTCTAGGGGGAGAATAATTGCCTATCTTTTGTCTCTTGGACTTATGCTATGATTGCTCTTTGGGGGACCAATGATGGTGGATGTTTGTAGGATAAATTACAGAGTGTAGCTTGAAAGAGGGAGAAATCATGGCTATTATTTGCAGAATCAAAAGGAAGGATGCTTTGCGTTCTTTGACCTTAATGTCAATGGGGGAGAAGGATATTCAAAAGGTTATTTTGCATCTATTGTTGTTGGTGTTGTCATCAATGACAAAGGGATATATTGTTAGCATTATGATTTGTATTGTCATTGATATCAACTTTTGGTGTGGCATTAATGTCAAGTTGCAAAGGATGGAAGGTTGTTGAGACTGTGCTGAGTTTGTGACATTGATTGAGGAAGAAGATTTAAAAAAAGTTACCGAGGCTATGGCATTGATTGATGAAGAATATTTGAATAATGACTTACTGAGGCTATGCCATTGATTGATGAAGAAGATTCAAATAATGATCAAGGAAGCTACTAAGGCTATGATACTAATTTATGAAGAGGATTGAATAATGATTGAGGAAGTTAGTGACTTATCTAGAAGGCAAAAATTGATGGATTCCGGTATGGAAAGTTAAGCACTGAGAGGGGAGGGGTGAATCAGTACTTTAAAACACTTTTAAACTTTTCTAGACTTTCTTCACATTCATTTACCTATTGCTTATCATTTGCATGTATCACATGAAAATAAATAAAATATATAATAATCAACACATAACACAATTATTTTGGTATCACAGAAATCCTTGTTAGAGGATAACAATTGTGGTGGGGATGACACCCACAACACTTCACTATTGCAGAATAAAGTTACTCGGTTAGAGCTACAGTGCTTAGCTATTTCTGATAGCTTACCCTGTTAAAGGTATTAACCCAGTTAAGAGTTCTAAGACTACTAAGTCTACTCTGTTAAGAGATTTCACAACTCTAATCTAAGAATTGTACCTAGTTAAAGGATTTACAATTAAGATTTGTTAGGATTTTCTTGGTTAAGAGACTTATACAATTCTGACTACTCCTTAATCAGTAATAAAAAATATCTATCAAACTTGCATCAACATATGCTATTCAAACTCTATATGTTCATCAACTCATTACCTCATACTATGTATTCATTACACTATCAATTCAATACTCTGTAGCTCTGAATCTCTAACTCTTCCTTAATAATCGGTTACTTGGTATCTTCACTATTCATTCACCTTCTGCTCTGATCTGCAATCTCCAATTCCTCTTCACATATAAATATGCCACCCTTTTTGATCTTCATACTCTGGTCTTCTTATATGCAAAATTTAAGCGGTGCTAGATGTTCTAGAATCTTCATTACAAGCGGTGATAGCATTGAGTACACTTCCAATGCATATTTCATCCTTAATTATCATTGGCTAAACTCACCTTGTAATCATGTGTAACCATTAGATTTCAATCTCCAATGTTATGTTATACGATCTCCTCGAGATTGGTAAACTATTTTCTAATTGGTGTCCAGGTTCAATGTACTTAGATTTCATTTGGTGTTGGCCTGTTATGCTTGGTAACATGTTTTATTTAAATCAGTAACTGAGTTCTCTTCTCGGTTAGGTGCTCAATAGAACTTGGTTCTTGGTGCTTGGTTCTGCCTCGCTCGATGCTCAAACTTGCTTTCTCTTTACCAAAATTCCTTGTTTACTTATGAACCTTTTTACCGAATGCTTTCTCTTCCTTATCGACTCATCTTCTCTTCCTTACCGAATGATTTTGACAAACATTATAACTTTCCTATAACTAATGACAAAAAAATTGACTCTTAAGAGTATCATAAATATGATCGGCAAGAACATGTAGGAAAAGTATTTGAAGATCTTATTGAAGAATGCTTTGAGATGATGAATACTTCCAACTCTAGACTTAATGGTTGTCTACTGTAAATATTGCACTATCATGTGTGTAGGTTCCCAACCAATTATTTGACAAAGACTTGAAGCATTGTTTGGATGATAGTAAGGCCATCTATCAAGATGGTTCAGACATGCTTAGATAATGGTTTGCATCACTTCAAAATGGGATTTCAGGGTATGCGGTTTGGTGGACTTCGTTAGATGGTTTGTGCGGTATTTTAGTTCAGATATCTTTTGATCATTTTCTCCATAGGTGAATATTTGTTGTCACATGCAATATTTCTCTATCTATGTTGGCTTTTGGTTGACTTAGCTATTTGCAATGACTTGATTTGAGTGTTTTGGATATGTATATAGGTCAAGGGAAGTTTTAATAGACTTAAGATGATTTTATTATGGTGTGTCATGCTTTGAATTATGTTACATGCTTCAAAGTGTTTTGGGCTGATTGGTAACTTGTTTTAAATGCATTTTCACATGTTACTTTTAGGTCTAGCTATGGAAGAAGTTGTGACATATGTGGATAAACTAGACCTTTTATGATGGATTCGAGTCCCCTTTACCTCTTGGGTTGGATTGTATTGAGTATTTTTTTCAAGGTGGTTGACATTATATTGATAATGCTTATATTTTTATGTCCAACCTTGGGGATATTTTCAATGGAAAAAATCTCTATGTATTCTTGCTGATAAGGATGAGATGAGTATGAGTGGATGTGGGGTAATTGAAAATATTTTGTGATTCAAGGGTGAAAGTGATATTATGTAGATGAGACAAAATAGAGGTGTACATTGTTGAATCAAAATAGGAGATCACTACAATGAATCAAAATTTTCACTTATTGTTGGATCAATGTGTTTTTATTAAATTCTATATTTATTGTTTATTGAGGATTAGTGAGATCCTTGGCAATGTGCCTATACTGGTAGGGATAGTGAGTTGCTTGGCTTCTGGCCTAGAACATAGTAATCAAATATTTGCATTTAGTGAGTACATTTCTCACCATGGTATTTCCCTTCTTGGGTTTTCTACGTAAATCTGGTGTTCATGTGTGCATGAAATCATTACTTTATTTTTCATTGATGGTTATTTGGATTAATTAAGATTTGTGATAGAAGTTTTAAGTTTTAATTGTGCCGATTCACCCCCCCTTATGAACACCTAGTAGTGTTCAACAATAGTAAGTTTAATGAGTAGTAAAGAGCATATTGAAGAAGATATTTATAACCAAAGTTGTGGAGAAAAGGGATAACCATCAACTCTTGTAGAAGCAATATTGATAAGATGGAAATTTGAATCAAAGGTTGGTGCCTCTAGTGGGTTAGCACTCACAGATTGAATGAGGGGTTGGTGCCACTAGTCGGAATGTTCTCATGAATTGAATGAGGGGTTGGTGCCTCTAGTAGGTTGGGGCCTATGAAATTTGTGAGATATTATTATATAAAAAAGTAATTTGCCATGATTTTCTCTTGTAAGGGTTTCCATGTAGCTATCATGCACTATTGTATTTTTCTCATGTGCATGATTATTGATGCTAAGTAAATGATGCTATTATCATTGATCAAGTTCTAATATGGTATTAAGTTTGGAAAAAAGTAAAGATAATCATTATGTAGAGAGACAAAAAAATTCCTAATGAAGAGTGACTTGTGTGGAGAGACAAAAAAAAACCACAAAGACTCAATCAACACTTATAACTAATGCATTATAGCTTTGATTTGAGCCCCTTTGGTTGCATGATTGTCATCAATCTACTTATATTGGTAGAGTTGAGCCACACAAACTAGAAAATTGAGAGAGAACAAGTTCACAAAGAGTGCCTCTATGATACAGTGGAGATTCGAGGTGGTAGCCTTAGAGGACTGCTAACGAAAAATGGCTAACCGTTGACCATAGATATAGAGGAAGAGTGATCTGAGTTGAATAACACATTTACACCAAGCTATCCACTCGAACTACTAAGCAAGATGACACTCCAAGTTCCAAACCCTATGCTTGTGGGCTAGTGTGGGTTGGTGACTCAACATAGATGTATTTAAAAAATTGGGTTCTAGAGAGCCATTCTAGGACCGCTTGTGAATAAATGTTGAGCTTAATGGGAATGTGGTCTGACAAGGTGACCCAAGGAAGATAAATCACAAAAAGATCATGACAGGTGAAAGAGAAAACATTGTACCATTATCATAGAATGATCAAGTCATATAATGACATGGTCAATTCCCACCCAAAAATTATTCCACATATGCCAAATAACTTCAGGGTGATGAAAGAATATATTGGGGTCATAAAGACATAATTTATTATGCATGTAGAACCATGCCTCTCACTCACTAACTCTCTAGTAAAAAGGATATGACCCCTCTTTATTAGAAGTAGCATCAACACTATTAAAGTCTCTGCAGAAAACCTAAGTGGAAGGAGACATTGAATCCATAATGCACCACTAGGGAGTATATCTCTCAACAACATCATTGGGAACATAGACATTAATGATCCCAAAAGAATGATTATCCATTGACATGAGGATCCAACCAAGTCATAGAGTAGGATCAAACCCATGGTCAATACACAAGAATGCTATCATAGTGTAAGAAGGGTAATAAGCCTTCCATGACTAGCCTTGTGATTGGAGGCAAAAACTAGGCTAGTTGGCCAAATAACTCAACATGTTGTAGAAAGCATGAAAAAAGCAACCTTGATTTCTTGAAGACATAACACATCAATACTAGGATAATTTTGTCAAGATTCCCACATGGAATACTTTTTGGAAAGTTTAGAAAGATCTCAGACATTCAATGAGAAACATTCATGACTAAAAGTCCTGCATACCATCCTCATCCTCTAAAAAGGAGTAACAGCTCAACAAGAAGCCTAAAGCCTTTTAAAAACTAAGCAATATACCATTCCTTCATTTTTATTCTATGAAACAATCTTGCATTCCTCCATGCACCCATAAGGGTTGTGAGAGTGATGCAAATTATACAGATAAAAAGAGAGAACTAAAGCCAATTGAGGTGTTCTCACAAAATTTGGTGTTAATGATGGAAAGTTAAGTACTGAGAGGGGAGGGGTGAATTAGTACATCAAATTTTTTTTAACAACTATTCTGAACACTTAGTAAAATATAAACTTTGCATACTACACCATAAAATATAGAAATTAAAACATAAAACATAACTCATAACACCATGATTTTTGGTCTCGCAGAAACCCTTGGTCAGAGGGAAAAACTATGGTGGGGATGGTAACCACAATCTTTCACTACTACAGTGAAAAGGTTGCTCGGTTAGAGCTACAAATTTAGCTACTTTTGATAGCTTACCCTATTAAGAGTATTTACCCTGTTAGGAGTAGAAAGACTTATGCAGTCTATCTTGCTAAAGGATTTTTACAATCTCTAAACTTTAAGAGATGTACCATGTTAAAAGATTTACAAAATAAGACCTATTAGGGCCTACCTAGTAAAGGGATTTTACATTTTTTATGACAATAGAAACCAATACTAAAAATGTCTGTAGAAATGCATCAACATATGCTTGTCAGACTCAATATGCTCAATATCATTTTACCTCATTCTGTATTTCAATCACAATTTAGTTTCTGTACTCGGTAGCTTCAAATCTGATTCACATTCATAGTTCTGTTCTAACTTCTCTGTTACTCGGTAGCTTCTCTACTCTTCATCACCTTCACATTCTTCTCTAACTGATCATCACCCGCTCTCTCTCTGTTTGTCTGATCTTCATACACTGATCCTTATATACTTGATCTAAAAGCGGTGGAAATGTTCTAGATTCTTCTCCTTAAACGGTGCTAGCATTTCCAAATGTATATATTCCACTTAATTTACATTGGTGGATCTTACCTCATAATCATGTGCAATCATTTTGTTTACATCTCCAATGTTTTACCAAATGATCTTCTTAAAATCTGTAAAATGTTTTATGCTCGGTGTCCAAATTCAATATATCTAACATAATCTATTATGTTGGCCTGTGTTACTCGGTAACACATTTTATTCTTACTTGGTAACATGTATACTCATCTCGGTAACTAACTTGCAATTCTTGGTGCCTACCTTGCTCTGCTTGGTGCCCGATTCTCAGTTGCTTTTACCGAAACTATCTTTTCCTTAATCAACTGCACTATTTGCTTTACCGATTGAGTCCTATGACTCCTTCTTCATTCACCGACTAACTTTGACAATGCAATATGACTTTAACGAAACTAATGACAACAAAATAGTATCAATCTCCCCCTTTGGCATTAGTTTGACATCTTTGTTAAAAACTTCAAAGTCATCAAAATTTTGTCCTTAATCAAAATTTGACCATGTATAAACTCTTGGTATAATTTGTAACTCTTATAACCCCCCCTGTGATAATACTTCCTATATACATATCTATTTATGAATGATATTATATCCCCCTTATATACATATATCTATCCCCCTTTTTTGATAAATATGCCAAAAACAAATTTAGTTACTTGGATCCGATGGTGGAATCTTATAAAAAATATATTGATATCTCTTCTTTTCATCTTCCAGGGACGTCTCCCATGATTCCTTTAGTGTTTGTAACACAACAATTTTCTCACCAATGTTAGCCGCTAATCCAATCATACTATCCATAGCATTGATGTCAGGGGTATTCACTAATTCCTTTTCTTTGTGAATATGCTTATGTAGTGATTCAATTTGGGGTATCAAAATTGCTTGTAGCTCTAGAAGTTCTATTATGATCTTGTTCTCTTCTTTTCTTAGTTCATGCTGCAATGCCATTAAATGTTTCAGCCTTTTATAATAAACTTGAAATGTTCCATGATCAGTGGTGACTTTCATCAACTGCTTGGTCAACTCTTTCTCAACAGATTCATCCTTTTTAATTTCTTCAGTAAAATTGGATATCAAACAAATATTTTAAAATAATAAAAGAATATTTTTCAACTCATTCTCCAATTCTGCAATCAATTCAGAAAGTGATAGCTTATCCAATTGAACAAATTGAAGTAAATCTTCAATTATTTTGTTCTCCATATTCTTCTTGTGCACTTGCATTAGATACTTGGTGGTCTTTGTACTAGGATCTTTAACTTGTTTAACCAATTCTTCCAGTTGACTTAGTAGGCTTCCCTTCTCATATATAGTGGCATCAGGAACAATCTCCTATAATATATCCTTAACACTCTCTAGCACATATGTCTTTTGTTTCTTAGCTAGCATTTTATCCTAGGTTGCTTTCATCTTTAGTAGATCTCTAAATTCAAATAGCTCTTTAGGGCTTAGTGAGGAGATATCTACATTTGGTATAATTATTGGTTAGTTTAAGTCAACTTTTGCTTTCTAATGCTTTCTTTTCTTTGACTTTTTCTTCTCAACATGTATGCTTTCACCTGTAGAAATCTTTGGGGAATGTGATTCCTTCATTGCATCAAATGTAGTAGTTGCAGTTGTATCTTCGGTTCTTTGTTCTCTTTCTTCTTCTTGCTTTTCTTCCTACTTTTCTTCTTCCTTCTCTTCATGACTTTCTTCTTTCTTCTCTTCTTTATCCTCTTCCTTCTCCTTCTCTTGTTCATTCTCTTGATCTTGCTTGTCTACATTTTGCTACTATCCCATGGTCTCGATAGAAGTGACCTGCTCAATATTTGGATTTGTAATAGTCGCGGTCTCTTTATTGTCCTCAGTTACCTTTTGTTATGTCTCCTTTACCTATTTGGTGGACTTTTCTTCTACATTAGTAGGAATATCTTTGATAACTTCTGAGATGACCTCACTAATCTTAGGAAAATCAACTACTTGTTCTAGAACTGGATCTTCATCCATCAATTTAGTAGTAGCTATATCATCAATTTTCATTTCTTTAGTGTCCTTGTCCTCAGTGAGCATGACATCTTCATCATGTCTAATTTCTTCTGCTAGACCCTTTTCAATCATATCCTCAATAATCACTTCATCTTTTTCTAGGGTCAAGTCAATAGGATTTGACTTACCTTGTTGCTCCTTAGTCTCTATTGACTGGTTGGGAAAGAAGATCTTTTTCCATATATCATCAGTTTCCTTTTTCATTGCTTCTTGTTCATCAACCATGATCCTTAATGACCTATTCTTTACAAGAAATCTTTTTGAGTGCTCTTTCAATGCTTCTTTGATCTCTTATACTGACAACTCAGGTACAATAATTGCTAGGGATCTTTCCCTCATTTATTTTTAGAAGTCATATCATACTTCCATCTAGCATCTATCTTCTTATATAGCTCATCAGGTAGTTGGTTGGCAACTTCAACCACAATAGTCCTAAATTTATGCAGTGTGAAGACAACTGCCTCCTCAATCTTTTCTTTATCTTCATCACTCCTTGTTTCATACTTATTGTATTGAATTCCTACAAAACCTCCATTATTCTTAAGATTTTCAATAAATGCTTCTAAGTTTTTAGGTTTTGAGGGTTAGTTTTGCACGACTTTGAATTTTCTCAAGTCTTCTGATTCTGTCTCCCTATCTTCTTGTAGTTTCAACTTTCTCCTCGGTCTTCCTGATGTTTTCTTTTCCCTCACATATGTCTTAGGCTTCAGTTGCTCTAACTTAGGTTTCTTTTTCTCCCTTGATGTAGAAGTAGACCTTGTCAATGGTCTTGTCCCCTTACGGCTCAATGATTCCTTTTTCACTTTAGTTTTCTTGCCATTGACTTTAGATGGACCTGTCTCATCTTCTTCAACACTTACACCTAGATTTACTGATAAATCACTTATCATTCTACTTGTTTTTCTTTGAGCCTTAGTTATTAATATACCTAGTTTTATCTTTTCTTTCACCTCTTCATAAGTCCCATACTGATTTTATCTCTTGTCAATAGGTTTAGCTAATAGGGCTTCAATTTGCTGAGATGTAGTATCAATGTCAATTTCATAGCTCATTGGTTGTAGCTAGATAGTCCTTGGCTCCATAAATTTCACAATGCATGTGTCGGTATCCACTTCAAAACATATGGAATCTTGGTGCTTTTCCACTAATTGAGGTGGAATTCTGAATTTCTTGTGCATTATGGTTTGAAACTTAGTGAAATAATCATTCATTACAATATCAAAGTTGTCTCCTAAACTCTGAATGGATTCATTGATCTGATATATAATCAGTTTCTTCACATTCTAGATTACATTACCGATTGATGGAAAGAAGTTTTGAAAGTAAAAGAATATACATACCAATAGTGAACCAAACTTCAAAGTGTTGGTCTTTGCTTTTTGAATAGTTCTCATTATCATCAAATTATTTCAACAGGATCTCACATAGATCAATCTTCATGTCCTTCTTGACTATTTTGTAAGTTAAATCCACAACTCCACGTGGTACATTGTCCACTCGGGAGGATTGGAAGATTCGGTAAGATATAACATTACATGTGAATCTTAGTTCAGGATCTTCAACAATTGATAATTTAAGACCTCTTCCATCCCATTTAGCTTGTTTCAACTCACACAACTTGTTCTTGTCAGTTTTCTTGTTAGCCTTTGGTCTATCACTGATTGGATATCTAGTCACAATGTGTAAAACATCCTTTGTGATCTTGACTGGTGCATCTAACCACATAAATTGGTCGTGAACTCGACTTAGTATAATTCTCATCCGCTCGGTCTTAAATACACTCGATATATGCAGGGCATGCATTAAACCCTTAGTTTCTAGATGGATCTGTTCATCCTTCAGTTTCCCATTCTCACATAGACTCTGGTAATATGTGTCGATATCAGCTTGACAAATTTACTCAATCTTACAGTGGATGAATGCACATATATCTTCGATCAAGATAACTCTTGGAGGAATTGACGAAAGAGCTCCCATCTTGTATGGTTCGGCTACTTTAGCTGGAGGAAGCTTGTACTTCTGGTTGACAGGATCATCCTTCTCAACAACAATAGGTTTCTAAACTTTAGGTGTCATCAATTCAAATATATAAACGCTTTATTGAAGTAGGGTTTCTTTTGAATATCAACTCGGCCGTGCCTTCACAACTCGGGGAAACACCATAAATCACTTAAATATCCTTGATAGTGCTTAGATCTTCTTGAAGAGCACACGAATATACTGAGAGGGGGGGGTGAATCAGTATATTAACAATTTTTAACTTTTTAAAAAAAACTTTATTCAAACGTAACTTTAATTTACTTGAAAATAAACAATTGTGCACATAGACAATAATTCTCCAAATAGTTTATTTTATTTATATAATAATGTTCTTTTACAATTTATGTGAGCACCAACCCACTGGAAGCACCAACCCCCAAACGCTGTTTTGTGAGCACCAACCCACTGGAAGCACCAACCTCCAAATGCTGTTCTGTGAGCACCAACCCACTGGAAGCACCAACCTCCAAACGCTGTTCTGTGAGCACCAACCCACTGGAAGCACCAACCTCCAAATGCTGTTCTGAATTTCCACCTTTATATAGTTGCTTATTCAACTTGATGATGGATGCAATCTGCTCTTTTAAGTCAGCCAATATTTTCTTCTTCTTTTGAATATTTATTTGTATGTCTATTCTCACAATATTATATTCAGAATCTGAATATATAATATTAAACTTCTATGTCTTCTTTATTACTGCTGCTCTCCTTCTTGTATCCACATGCTGACTTGTACTTTTTGATTTTCCAAAATGGTTGAATATATATATATCCTCATATTTTTAAAACATTGCGACTCTTTATAAAGACATGACTTTTCAATAATGAAAAGGTGTCTCTTATAAACTATTATTAACTTTAAAAGGTTAATATCCCTTTTTATCATATTATTAACTTATTAAAGTTGATATTATTAAATTTAATCAATGAACCTTCGATGAATACATATCGACTTCAATAGAATTCGAATATGTATTATTTTCAATATTATATTATTGGCTGTGTTGTAGCGTATATACATATGCTGTCAAAAACGTCTTTGTTCAATAAAGATTTCATTAAGTCTGTATATATATATATATATATATATATATATATATATATATATATATATATATATATATATATATATATATATATATATATACGTCTCTTGCTAAATGCTATCACCTGGTATTCCTCACGCGGTTTTCTGGTAATACAACGTATTTTCATATTGCTTCGTATATGCCCTGGTAACGCTGCATATCCGTCAGACCCTCGAATCGAATCTTATCCAAGGCATCGGAAGAATTACTGATAGGCTTATGACTTCAAACATCAATATAATCACTGTCATTTTTGTAAGTATATTTTTCGATAATCATGTCTTCGATACTTGGACCGCTGCCAACATCCTTTTAGCTTTGACAAATATACCTTTGATATTCTCTTCAGAAGATTGTATTCACAGAATACTTGACGCAGAGATACCAAAATCAATGCTTTAGGATAGCAGTGATACTTCGATGATTGACAGTTATGAAATCTGTATCCTTTCATACGCTGGTAATGAAGACTCGAGATTCTTCAAATAGATGACCGTTCATCATTGAAGACTGTTTGCAGTCGATCATAGGAAAGGATTAGTGATCGCAACAGCAGAGAATGAAGTTGCATTTAGATAAAGCGCAGAGAACGGTATGCAGAGCCGATTTGATGTTGTTTATATCTTCAATATGTGTTTGACCTATGTATCTTGCTTATAGTCTTCGATATTAACATATGCATATCGACATTGATATTAACATAGTCTTCGATAATCTATATCACCGTATACTATATCTTCGTTGAATACTATATCTTCCCTTTTATATATATATGCGCTGTTCTGTTTAGATGCTGTGTTATATGCGCTGTTCTGTTTATTTATATCTCCATATGCTGTATATGTATACAATGACTTCTATAGACTTTCTTGTATATCAGTATGATTTACTATATACAATATATGCTGAATATAACTGCTGAACATAATAACATATAATATATGATATAGAGTAAAATAATCTTTTTGACATCAATGACAAATTTCATCAATCTCCCCCTTTGTCATTGATGGCAACTAAATATATGATCTTGTTCTTGCAAGGCTCCCCCTTAGTTCATTGTTTCCTTCATCTTCTATTTCTCCCCCTTTGTCATCAATGGCAAAGGGTCTTCAGGGCTAGAAACTAGCTCCCCCTGAACACATTCTTCTTACGAAGTTTTCAATGAATGGATGAGAGTGATAGTACTCCCAATTTCTCCCTTAGGTACTCAAAAGTTTCCTTAGGAAGTGGTTTTGTGAAGATATCCGCTAACTGCTCCTTTGTATTAATATATTCCAACTTGACTTGCTTCTCTAGGACCTGTTCTCTCAAGAAGTGGTATTTGATTGAAATATGCTTCGTTTTGGAATGCATGACTGGATTTTTTGAAATGCTGATTGCACTTGTATTATCACAAAAAATGGGAATGGGATTCTCAAATTCAATCTTGATATCTCCTAGTGTTTGCTTCATCCAAAGCACTTGTGTACAACTACCAACTGCTGCAACATACTCAGCTTCCACGGTAGATAGTGTTACTGAACCTTGTTTCTTGCTTAACCATGAGACTAGACTGTTACCAAGAAAGAATGCTCCTCCACTCGTACTTCTTCTATCATCAATATTGCCTCCTAAATCAGCATCTGTATAGGCAGTAAGTAAAAAATATTTTCCTCTCGGATACCATAAACCAAGATCCATAGTGCCCTTTAGGTACTTCAATATTCTCTTGACTGCTAGAACATGTGATTCTTTTGGCATTGCTTGAAATCTAGCTACAACAACAACTGCTTGCAGAATGTCAGGTCTTGTGGCTGTTAAGTACAACAACTTTCCAATCATAGATCTATATTGAGTTTGATTTACATCGGGGGATTCATCATTTTTGCTAAGCTTGCATCCTGTAATCATGGGAGTGCTGACCGGATTACAATCTTCCATCCCAAACTCTTTTAATATTTCTTTGATATACTTGCTTTGAGAAATGAATATTCCTTTACTTGTTTGCTCAATTTGTAATCCAAGAAAGAAGGATAATTCACCAAGCATGGACATCTCAAATTCTTGTTGCATATTCATTGAAAATTCTTTACACATTTTGTCATTTGCTCCACCAAATATTATGTCATCTACATATACTACTACTACCAAAAGTTTGTTATTTTCAGATTTGATATATAGATTACTATCAGCCATATCTCTTTTGAAACCTTGATCTAGAAGATACCTGTCCAACCTTGACTACCAAGCTCTTGGAGCTTGTTTTAGCCCATAAAGAGCTTTTCTAAGTCTACATACAAGATCTTCCTTTTCTGAATATGCAAACCCTTCAGGTAATTCAACATACACTTCTTCTTCTAAGTCTCCATTTAAGAAGGCTGATTTGACATCCATTTGGTAGACCTTGAATGCTTTATGGCTTGCAAATGCTAAGAACATCCGGATTGCTTCTAATCTTGCAACTGGGGCAAATGTTTCTTCAAAATCTACTCCTTCTACTTGAGCATAGCCTTTACAAACTAGCCTAGCTTTGTTTCTTGTGACTTCTCCATTTTCATTTATTTTATTTCGAAACACCCATTTGGTTCCTATGACGTTTTTGTCTTTTGGTCTAGGAACTATTTCCCAAGTATTATTCTTCTCAATCTGATTTAATTCTTCTTCCATTGCTTTCACCCAACACTTGTCTTCACTTGCTTCTTTGAAGTCTTTTGGTTCTATTTTGGATAAGAGACAGATATGTGCACTTTCATTAGTATTGACAAATCTCCTTCTTGTTTGGACTTCTCTATCTGGATCTCCAAGGATCAAGTCTTCAGGATGGTTTCTTTGAACAAATTTTGATGGAGTCTTTGCTGGTGTTTTTTCTCTTGAAGGGGTCTTGGAAACTTCTTGCTCTAATTCTTCTTCCTCTTCATCTTTAGGGTCTTCTATTTCTTCACAAGTGCTTGGCACTTCATTATTTATCTTCTCAAATGATTTTCCTTCATCTATCTTTACATTTGCACTTTCAACAATTTTGTGAAGTCTCTTGTTGTAGCATCTATATGCTTTACTCTTGGAAGAATATCCAAGAAAAATTCCTTCATCTGCTCTAGCTTCAAATTTTCCCAAATCATCTTCATCTCGTCTTATATAGCATATACTTCCAAAAATTCTGAAATACCTGACTGATGCTGGTCTTCCTTTCCACAGCTCGTAAGGTGTCTTATCATGATTTATTCTTACTTGTGCCCGGTTCAAAATGTGGATTGCTGTATGTACTGCCTCCTTCCAAAAGGAATCAGCTATCTTGGATTCATTTAGCATTGCTCTTGCCATTTCTTGTAAAGTTCTATTCTTTCGATCTACAACTCCATTTTGTTGGGGAGTTCTAGGTGCTGAAAGTTGTCTTTTTATACCATTCTTTTCACAATATTCATCAAATTCATGGGAAGTAAACTCTCCACCTCTATCCGTTCTAAGGCATTTTATTTTTGCATCCATTTTCTTTTCAACTAGTTCTTTGAAAGCTTTAAATTTGTCAAGAGCTTCTGATTTTTCTTTTAGGAAAGCTACCCAAGTCATCCTAGAATAGTCATCAATAAATAATATGAAGTATTTTTCTCCTTGTAGGCTTTTTGTCCTGGTTGGACCACAAAGGTCTGAATGAATAAGCTCAAGTGGTTTTGATGTGGAATATTCCTTGGTTTTGAATGTGCTTCTTGTTTGCTTCCCTAATTGGCATTGTTTGCAAATAATATTTGTCGGTTTTGATAGCTTAGGTATATCTCTTACAGCTCCTTTATGACTGATTTTAACAATGTTATCAAAGTTCAAGTGTCCTAATCTTTTGTGCCATAGCCAATTTTCATCTTCTTGTACAAAAAAACATTTTTCATCATTCATTTCTTGTAAAACATACAAATTATTTGCAGTCCTACAAGCATTAGCTATTAATTTTCCATCCTTTTTAATTTCACAACCTTTAGGATAAAATGTCACATTATGCCCTTGATCACAAAGCTGACTTACACTTAGTAAGTTTTCTTTTAATCCTTTCACATACCAAACATCAGCTATTTTTGTTTTGCCATGGTCTAGACTAAGAGTTCCTTTTCCTTTTATGTAACGTTTTGAGTTGTCACCAAATCTTACTGATCCTCCATTCGCTGGTTCAAAAGAGATGAATTTGCTTTTGTCTCCTGTCATGTGTCTAGAGCATCCACTATCAACGTACCACCAATCCCTTTTATTTTGAGCATGTAGAGCTACTTGAACAAATAGTGATTTCTCTTTCTTTTTCCATACTTTCTTTTTGAGAGGATCTTCTTTCTTTTCTTGATTTTTAGGAAAGATAGTTCTACAATTGTGGGCAGCATGTCCAAAGTTGTTACACTTAGAACATAAAATATCATATTTTACCAATGGAGCAAAGGGATTATGTATGCTGAAATTTTGAACATTCTTCACTTTGCTTCTGTAGTTTAGAGCTTTATGACCAAATTTGTTACAAGAGTAGCAATAACCACTAAATTTATAAGAAAAAAGCTGTCTATAATATGGCCTTTTCCATTCATTCATATTTTGTCTAGGTATTTTGTCTATTCATATTCTACCAACCTCCAAATGCTGTTATGTGAGCACCAACCCACTGGAAGCACCAACCTCCAAACGCTGTTCTGTGAGCACCAACCCACTGGAAGCACCAACCTCCAAATGCTGTTCTGAATTTCCACCTTTATATAGTTGCTTATTCAACTTGATGATGGATGCAATCTGCTCTTTTAAGTCAGCCAATATTTTCTTCTTCTTTTGAATATTTATTTGTATGTCTATTCTCACAATATTATATTCAGAATCTGAATATATAATATTAAACTTCTATGTCATCTTTATTACTACTGCTCTCCTTCTTGTATCCACATGCTGACTTGTACTTTTTGATTTTCCAAAATGGTTGAATATATATATATCCTCATATTTTTAAAACATTGCGACTCTTTATAAAGACATGACTTTTCAATAATGAAAAGGTGTCTCTTATAAACTATTATTAACTTTAAAAGGTTAATATCCCTTTTTATCATATTATTAACTTATTAAAGTTGATATTATTAAATTTAATCAATGAACCTTCGATGAATACATATCGACTTCAATAGAATTCGAATATGTATTATTTCCAATATTATATTATTGGCTGTGTTGTAGCGTATATACATATGCTGTCAAAAACGTCTCTGTTCAATAAAGATTTCATTAAGTCTGTATATATATATATATATATATATATATATATATATATATATATATATATATATATATATATATATATATATATATATATATATATACGTCTCTTGCTAAATGCTATCACCTGGTATTCCTCACGCGGTTTTCTGGTAATACAACGTATTTTCATATTGCTTCGTATATGCCCTGGTAACGCTGCATATCCGTCAGACCCTCGAATCGAATCTTATCCAAGGCATCGGAAGAATTACTGATAGGCTTATGACTTCAAACATCAATATAATCACTGTCATTTTTGTAAGTATATTTTTCGATAATCATGTCTTCGATACTTGGACCGCTGCCAACATCCTTTTACCTTTGACAAATATACCTTCGATATTCTCTTCAGAAGATTGTATTCACAGAATACTTGACGCAGAGATACCAAAATCAATGCTTTAGGATAGCAGTGATACTTTGATGATTGACAGTTACGAAATCTGTATCCTTTCATACGCTGGCAATGAAGACTCGAGATTCTTCAAATAGATGATCGTTCATCATTGAAGACTGTTTGCAGTCGATCATAGGAAAGGATTAGTGATCGCAACAGCAGAGAATGAAGTTGCATTTAGATAAAGCGCAGAGAACGGTATGCAGAGCCGATTTGATGTTGTTTATATCTTCAATATGTGTTTGACCTATGTATCTTGCTTATAGTCTTTGATATTAACATATGCATATCGACATTGATATTAACATAGTCTTCGATAATCTATATCACCGTATACTATATCTTCGTTGAATACTATATCTTCCCTTTTATATATATATGCGCTGTTCTGTTTAGATGCTGTGTTATATGCGCTGTTCTGTTTATTTATATCTCCATATGCTGTATATGTATACAATGACTTCTGTAGACTTTCTTGTATATCAGTATGATTTACTATATACAATATATGCTAAATATAACTGCTGAACATAATAACATATAATATATGATATAGAGTAAAATAATCTTTTTGACATCAATGACAAATTTCATCACTTCTCAATCAATTGCTCGAATGCTCTTGGAAGACTTGTCTCTGCAATGCACTCAAGTGCTCTTTGAAAATTTTTGGTAAAAATGAATAACATAGGGGTCTATTTATACCTTTTCCTCGATTAGGGTTTCCAACGGCTACAATTTTAGAATTTAATGTTGTCACCGACTCTCTTTTCACTGATTACCAAATTACAATTCCTTTCACTGAATGAAACAAAATAACATAGTCTTTCACTAATCAAACATAAAATTTTAACTTCACAACATACATCCAGATGCATCTAAATATGCTTATATGGATATTTACACAAATGTTAGGAACCAATTTAAGATTGAAATTTAGCTCATAGTTCCTACACATACCTTTAACTGATTAGGTGAAGATAGGTGCACCTGATCTAGAGGATGAGGGGCCATCGATTGTTCCAAGTGTCGTTCCATCATCTAGAGACTTCCTTCTCCATGTTTTATTCATTTGATCTCTTATATATTCAACATTCACTTGTACTATTTCATTTGTCTTTTCCTCAGTTGGAGCTTTGCCTCGGTACTTGCAGTCTTTGGATAGGTGACCTACCTTATGATAGTGAAAATATGCCATACCAAGATTTCTCCATGATCTTCTATTATTTCTACTATGCATCGAAATGCAATTTGCTGCTATGTGTCCAAATATCCCACATGTTGTACATGGAATTTTTGTGTTATAGTCCATGGTATTGTTGAGCCTTGTCAGTTGTTTGCAGTATTCTGTTAGTTAGATAGACATTTGGCATTCTTTCTTTATGACCTACAATCTTCAGACTTGTGACCATATCTATTGCAAGTATTGTAGTAACCATTGAATTTTTGCTTCCTCATGTTGTTAGCAATCCTTGATCTACACTCAAATGCTTGATGTCCATACTTATTGCAATTGTAACAATAACCATCAAATTTAGGAATGCTTGGTGGTTTTCCTCTTTTGCTCCTACAGACATTAGCTGTATGACCAGGTTTCCCATAGTGATAACAAATAAGCTACTTTGTCTTCGGTGGGATATCAATATCTTGGTAGGTTGCTTGGTTTGAGGACTCTCCCTTCTCGGTAGTGTTGTTTTCAGTAAACCCAAGTCCATTTATATCTTTTGGTTGTCTCTGACCTCTAAAATGTTCATTCGATATTCTCAATGTTTCTTCATTCCTTTTCAATGCTTCATTGGTTTCCTTTTCAGATTTCAGCTCCTTTGTCAATCTTTCAACCTCAGACCTTAATACTTGATTTTTAGATTCCTTTCTAGCTGTCTCCTGATTTGCATTCACCAGTTGGTCGGTCACAACATAATGTGTTTGTCTTTCTCATGATCTCATCATCCTTTTCAGCTAGTCTTGCCTCAACTTGCCTCTTGCCTTCTTCTGCCATTGTTTTTGCATCTTCAACTGATCTCTTTGATTCAAGAATTTCACCCATTCTAATACCTTGCGCCTCTTGATCTTTCTTTACTAGATTCAAATGCGTAGTGAGTGCTTCATTCTTTTCCACCAGTTTTGCAATAGCCGTTTTAGATTCATCATTCAAACTTCCTGTAGATGATGTCTCAAGTATCTCAACATGTTCTTGTGTAGATTTCAATTCATCAGATAAAGGCTTCCTTACCCTCAACGACTTTTCCAATTTCCTTTTCAAATCATCAATCAATTCATGTGCATTTTCCAATTCAAAATCAAGGTTATCAATCTGCTTAGCTTTCTTATAACTTTCCATGGCTATGATCTTTTCACTTTTAGGTGGTTAAACCTTTATCTCAAGAGTTCAGAGCTCTGATACCAATTGTTGGATTAATGATATAAAGTTAAGTATTGAGAGGGGAGGGGTGAATTAGTACTTCAAAAACTTTTTAACAACTATTCTGAACATTTACTGAAATGTAAACTTTACATACATCACCATAAAATATAGAAATTAAAACATAAAACATAACTCATAACACCATATTTTTGGTTTCGCAGAAACCCTTGGTCAGAGGGAAAAATTGCAGTGGGGATGGTACCCAAAATCCTTCACTACTGCAGTAAAAAGGTTGCTCAATTAGAGCTACAAATTCAGCTACTTCTGATAGTTTACCCTTTTAAGAGTATTTACTATGTTAGGAGTACAAAGACTTATGCGGTCTACCTTGCTAAAAGATTTTTACAATCTCTAAAATAAGAGATGCACCTTATTAAATGATTTACAAAATAAGACCTATTAGGGCCTACCAGCTAAAGGGATTTTACAATTCTGATTACAATATAAACTTGTACTAAAAATGTCTATAGAAATACATCAACATATGCTTGTCAGACTCAATATACTCAATATCATTTTACCTCATTTGGTATTTCAATCACAATTCAGTTTCTGTACTCGGTAGCTTCAAATCTTATTCACATTCACAGTTATGCTCTAACTGCTCTTTTACTCAGTAGCTTCTCTACTCTTAATCACCTTCACATTCTTCTCTGACTGATCATCACCTGCACTCTTTCTGTTTGTCTGATCTTCATACACTGATCCTTACATACTTGATCTAGAAGCAATGGAAATGTTCTAGATTATTCTCCTTAAATGGTGCTAGCATTGGTTTCATTTCCAATGTATATATTCAACTTAATTTCCATTGGTAGATCTTACCTCATAATCATGTGTAATCATTTTGTTTACATCTCTAATGTTTTACCAACTGTTCTTGAAATTTATAAAATGTTTTATGCTCGGTGTCCAGATTCAATGTATCTAACATAATCTGTCATGTCGGCCTGTGTTACTCGGTAACACATTTTATTCTTACTCGGTAACATGTATACTCGGCTCGGTAACTAACTTGTGATGCTCGACGCCTACTTGCTTGCTCTACTCGGTGCCTGACTCTCATTTGCCTTTACCGAAATTGCCTTTTCCTTAACCGAATACACTATTTGCTTTATTGACTGAGTCCTATGATTCCTCTTCATTCACCGACTAACTTTGACAATGCAATATGACTTTAACAAAACTAATGACAAGAAAATAACTCTTTAGGAGTATCAGTTAGATGAACAGGAACCTTAGTGTTAGTGGAAATGACACTATCTTTCCCCTTCAAAGAAGGGTTTGAATCAACATGTTGTAGCTACATAGTAGAAAACTCTTGGATTTTGCTTGGTGCACTACTAGATTGAGCACACATTTCCTTGTGAGGCGCTATTGTCTATTTCTTCTTTGGTTTAGAAGACTCAGGACCATAAGGAGAGTCAAGAATCCCTAGAGGGGTCTTAACCTTGGAAGCAACCAATCCACAATTTTATGCTTTGAGGATTAACAACATAAGTGGGTATTTGATAAATTTGAATAGATCACACATTGGGTGTGGTGAAGACCTTGTATTTGAATACAAATTGTGTCTTTGAGGTCACAAGACAAATCCACTTTCACATGGACTCGTTTCTAGGGTCAAGCATGATAAAAAAGTTGTCTTCAACACAACCAACCTTCCCTAGTGAGGAAACAATAGTTGGAAGGAAATTCCCACATGGATAAGTAAGACCTGAAAACTCTAGCCAGATAGGCACATAGAGCTTCTAGTCATTAGAGACAAAAGTCTCGAAACGAAGGTTGGAAAACTAAAATAGACAACCTTACATACCATGGGCCATGCCAAAAATAGCTTGAATATGAATAACTTAAGTGAATAAAAGAAGAAAGAAAGCCCTTTGGTGAGGTTTTGGACTCCATTAAGACGATCCCTTGAGGGGCCCATGACTTTGTAACCCAGTCTCGTAGGATGCTTTTAGGGTGGACCATCCCAACAAAATACCCTATAAAGTGTGTTGTTCTAACCAATGACATGCAAAATCAAATTTCAGAATGGATAAAACCACATTTATAGGGGTATTAGAAGGCATACCTTGTGAAACAGTTTTGGCATGAATTTCTTGGGGCACTTGGTTAGAGGAGCCATAGTCACTAGACACCAAACCAACAACACTAGTAGAAATGGCTGAGTTGAAGCTAGCCAAGGCCATTTTAAAACTAAAGCTTTGACTATTAAAGTGGTACGTATGACACAAGGGAGGATGCTAGTGATGAACCAAAGTATGCAGAAAAAAAACCAAAGCCTCTAGAAGAGCCTTAACACCCATTATTCTCTAGATCTTTATTTTAAATTTTTTTAACCAAACCTATCCTTTATGTAATCACATATAAGTAATGTATGTTATTAGATCATTTCTACAATTTGAGCAAGAGAATACCAAACAAAACAAGCGTAACTCATATCCATTAACACATATATCATCCATATTGTTGTAGCTTTTGTTTCCCCAATTGACAATCATAAAGGGATGTGCACTTTCCTTGTTACAAATTTTTTTAGTAAACCTAGTTCATTTTTAGAGCTCTTCCATGGCTTCCTTGTAAATTTGAAACTTGAGCCAATTCACAGAGCTACCAGAAAAAAAAATTCAAATTAGCTAAGGTGGTGTTATGATGTCCACTATTATATTTGTTGGTCATGAGACCCATGATGTCCCCTATGGAAAATACTTTTAAGCAAACTATATGAGTACACATGGATGATTACAACAGTCCCACATTACTCTAGACTTCACCATTGACGTTATTGGTAATGCTAGGACATACATACTCAATTCTCTTTTCACGTGACACCACTTAACTTATAAGGCCAAACAATCTCCTCCATATCTTTTGATATTTAACTTCTTGAAGATAATACCATCAACTGAAATATTTTTCTATTGTTGTCATTTTTCTTTTCCTTGTTCAAAATAAAGAAAAGTTGATTGGAAACCTTCTTGCATCATTCCCAAATTCCTCCTCAAGGTTTAAAGATGTAAGTTGCCTCTTCAACTTCCTCTTGGAATGTATTGACTGGATGGGTAAAGTGGAGAATATAAGTAACAACAATATTGAGGCCAGAAACAATATTCAAAATGACCCATATCTTATGGATCTTACCTCTACAATCCCAAAAAACAATGCTAGGATGACGATTCTTCCTAAAAATGTCTCTTTTTGTTGATGCCTCATATGGTAGTATTTTTGGTGTACTACCATGGTTGTATTCAAATGGACCAAACATTATCATAGCAATGTATCCTACCATGGAGAGAGCCCGCAATTATCTCCATGCATGCAGTGGCTTGGTCTATTCGAACGTAAATCTCCATTCTTTTAATTTCAGCCATGCTTGGGGCTCCATTTGAAATGCCTTCCTTGCCATCCATTTTGAATTTGAACTCTATAGTTTGATAGTTTTGAGTAAATTCTTTTAGTGAGTGCAACCATTGCATGCCTAAGACTATATCTATTTTTCCTAATCCAACAACGTATAAATCATCCTTGACGTGATACCTCCCCCAAAATAAGTTAGGCTATTGTAATCTCCTCCTGCAAGGAATGATATGGCCATCCACAAAAAACATTGAACCCATTAAACTTTTTTGTATTAAAACCTTTTTGTAGAAACCGAATCTGCATCTACAAAATTATTAGTGGCCCCACTATCAATCAACATTGTCATCTTGTGACCCTACAAAAGTCCCCAAACTCTCAAAGCATTGTACTTGGGTTCTCTGGAAAGAGTAGCAAGAGTGCTTTCTAGAATCTCCTCCTCTTCTTTTCTTTCATACTATATCTCATTAGTCATAGCCTTAGGCTCAGTTCCTTTGGCCTTTGAGCTTGCCTTGGGATGAGCCTCTATATAGTGTATTTGCCCCTTCTGCAAGCATTTGTGGCTTGGCTCCCATGGCTCTCTACAAGAAAAGCACAACCTCTTCCTTTGAAGATCATTGTTAGTTTCTTGACTCTGATTTGGTTTTGGAGGCAATGCTATTGGTTGAGGGGTAATTTTTTAGAAGGGTTTCTCATGTCGCTCCATTAGTCTTCTATTGGGGTGGAATTTGTTCTTGGTTATTAAATCTTCCAATTTCAAAAGACCTTCAAATAGGATCCTATAGAGAAGATGGCTCACAAGCTCGAACCAATTTCTAAAGTGACTCCGAAAACCCTTTAATAAACAAAAACATGAGTCTCCACTCTATAATATCTCACACTATGACTAAAATCCTTTGAAATTCTACTGCACATTCTTCTACTATACCCTGCTGCCTTGGTTGTGTCAACTCCTTAAAATGTATTTCAAGGACTTTCCTATCAAATCTATCTACAAGACTTTGTGTGAAAACACATGTCAAGATTTGATGATTCTCTTGTGCCATTAATCCATGATGGCACCATTCATGTGTTGTACCCTCTAAGTGAAGAATGCCAAACTTTAGGCTTCATCTTCTCTCATAGAAATAAGAAAAAGATAGATATCTAGTTTATGGATCCATGCTTGTATAGTGACCTTTCCTAAACCATCAAAAGTGGGAAGAGTCGTCTTACTTAATCTTTGTTGTAGATCTCTATTGGGTTGTCTTTTTTCTCTTCTTGAAATATTCCTTGATCTTGCATTATGAAATTATATAAATGGAATTTATCTTCCGATATCTGGATCAAGTCTTAATATGCATCTATGCACTCATCAAAGTCATTTTCTGCCATAATTGTCTCTTCCTCTTCCCATGGCTACTTGTCTCTATGTAAGGATGTTGGCTGCATGATTCTAGGTAGTGATCCAAGTGGAATTCTATTGTTATGTTCTATATGATTTGAATTACTATCTTATCCTCCATTAGTTTGTACAAGCATGAGGGAACTGCTTGTATTATTCATATTTTGAAGCGTTTGAAGGAGCTACTATGTTTGTTCTTGCCATTGCATTTAAACCTTCCACTCATTCTTTCATTCCACCTCCCAATCAACTATCTTATTCTTTTCTCCACCTTTAATTTGCTTGCTAGCCTTTTGTAATGTTGCATCTAGTTTTTTCTTGCACTTTCAAAGGCTTTCTAGTTTCTTTGGCTCCATTGCATAAACCAAATTTAGACCAACAAGCTGGTAGGATTACTACTTTGATACCATTTTGTAATGTCCCCTTTTATATTTCCTTTTTTTCCCTTAAATAAATAACCCTAACTTACACTAATCATAGCATAGTTAATTATAGATATAAATCTATACTAAAAATTATAATTTTGATTATATATTTGGATTTAAAACTTATAATGCATCTCTAAAACTTATCTTTTAGCCTCTACAATAATTCTTCTTTCAAATTTTTAGTCATCTCCCTATGTATAAATGTCTTTGAAATGTTTCTAATTTTTGCTCAAGTTAAGGGTTTTTGTCCACTTACTTAACAAGAGAAGTTAAGGATTTCTAATCTTTCAGGTCTTTCCTCCCAATTTGTTAAATAATTCACAAGGAAAAATATAGAATATATCTTTACAAATTGATGTGCCCTACTCCTTGATTCTTCCTTATATACCTTATCTCTTCCTGAGAAACAACCCTTCACATACCTTTTGACCATTATTAAGTCTAATCTTCATCAAATTTTAATTTTATAATATTAATTATCTTTTCTTAGGTGCTTCTTTTATTATCCTTGCCAATTTGTGAATATGATTATATCAGGTATTACAATGTTAAGTGTGGGCATTACAAGGCATACTATATTGATGCGGACAAGGTGCTAGGAGGGCTTATGGTTACACACTAGAGGATCTTGAACCATCAAGTAAATTTACAATACCAATATTTTTTTGCAAATATTTTTCATTAAGTCCTCCATAGAGTGCTTCTTAGATGTGGGTAGAATGATGCAAAAGTCCTAGAAGTAAATAAAAGACCGCAACAACTAGTGCAAGTAGAGAAAGTAGGGGGTGGTGAAGGATTGGGTACAGCCAATATGTGTAGGTGGGGAGTGTTGAGGAGGTTTGCACGAGCATGGTTTTCAGCATGGAGGTGTTGGTAGGCATACTAGGTCGTTGATGATTTAGGGTAAAATTTCCCCCATCCAACATCTTGTTTGGTTTTTTTTGGTATGTAGCAGGTCATGTTGATTTGGTTGGTAATGTGCTTGCTCTTTTTTTTGGTATGTAGCAGGTCATGTTGATTTGATTGGTAATGTGCTCGCTCCCAAGGTGACAGCTATTTGTTGGTACGGGGTCTATAGTTCTTAGTGTCTATACTCTATAGTCTTGGTGTTAATATCATAGTACTAAGTTTTGATACTTTTCCTTGTAAATAGATACCCCTAACTATATTATTGAAAAAGACATCAAGAATTTATCTTGGAAATTCTAGGTGGAAAATGGCCTACTGCCCTGTCAAATTAGTTTCAAAGAAATAATACAAGTGGGCGTACCATTTAACAGTGACTGCCCTGTACTCTCCTTGTCTATCTTATACAACTCAAAAACAACAGAACTTCTAATTTTTATCATTACATTAATCACTCAATCTTCTCATGCTTAAGACATACTCCTAACTCCTATTTATAGCTTTTTGATGAAACTAAAATGTTTTCCTAGGCCTAAGGAGATTGCCCGCAAAGATGAGATTCTAATGCTTTGACATACAATTTGTTGAATCATAGTCACACTTCATTAGTTATCTGAACTGATCACTATGTTGTTTCTTGAAAGTAATTGATTTTGTTATTTCTTTTCATTTCCATTGTGATTGCTAGATTGGGTACAATAAAGAAAATTATGTATACTTGATTGCTGCTGTGAAAAGTCACTTTTCAATTCCATTGCAAATGAATCTTTGAACTCTTATTGTGGTACATTGATGTTGCGCAGATTGGATATTCATCACCAACTCAATTAAACATCGAGTCAGATCTCAGCATTTCTATATCACAGGTCATCTGGTTATTTCCTATATGTCCTTGTTGCTTTTGTTTTCAGTCTTTATACCATTCAAAATATAATATTAGAAGGAAACAAGATGAATGAAGATGTCTCTGTAACATTTAGAAGCAGTGACAATATGTATTCTAGGACAACACAAGTAATTCAGCACACCATACAGGGTTTTACTTCTTTTGCTGAAATAATCCCTGCTTTTTATGGGATCATCTCTTGTATATACAAAATCCAGTATATGCCATTTCAATCGAGGGTTTGAAGAATAAGACACTCACTAATTTTAAGAAGTGAAGCTGTATAATTGTAACATTTGACAAATACCAAAACTTCATATTCTTAACATCATAACATCGAGAGACAATAGCTATTTGAAATTGGATGAAACGACTATAATAAAATATAAAATATTTTCCTCCATTTTGATTTCCTTAAATGCATCATATAAGAGGTGAAAAGTAAAAGTACCATTTTTTCTTTCACAGCATTTTATTCTTCGACTTTTATGTTTCTAGTTCTCTTTATTTGGTTTGTTGATTACAGTGGGAGGAATGGCTGGAGCCATTCTCAGTGGTACAATAGCAGAAGTTCTTGGTCGCAGAGGGGTAAGTAGGCTTGTAGTCTTCTTGACTTTGACTTCTGATTTGTGTATCTTCTCCCATCGTTACCATATCTTTTTATTTCGTCCTCCTCATAAGTGGGATCCATTTTCTTTACTTCATTTGCGTTATAACTTATTATAATATTTCTAAAAACAAATTAAATTTCTCCTGTTATTGTGAAGTAAATGCATTAGATTTTCTATTATTGATATTTTTACTGCACAAATAAACTTGAAGGTTTACATATCTAGCTAACCAGCTTGTGTCCTTCAAATGTGTATTTCTGTTCTAGAGACATAATTTGTTCATTATTGAGAGTGATCTAATTTCAAATTTGTAAACCCAGTGGATATGCACATGAGCACTTATTATTGAAAGATGATCACCACATATATGAAAGGGTTGTTTTATCACTTTGTATCTCTCCAATTTTATTTTGATAATCAATTGAAATTTACATTCTAGGGTGTATCAAAAAGTTGATTTTCTAGTGGTTGCTTCTTGCAGGTTTTGGCTGTCTCAGCAATCCCCATTGTCATTGGATGGTTCTCTGTTGCCGTTACTCAGGCATGTGAAACTTGGACCACTAATATAAAAGTTGTATACAAGAAGCATTGTGTTTTAACTTTTAGGGCTTTAATTCTGCTCAAATCAATTGCTGTTTCCAGTTTTTCATAAAAATAGGTAAATTTTCTGGGCGGAACACTACAGCTAACATAATTTAAAGGATCAGTAAAAGAAACAATAATTACTTTGGACATGGAACATCTTAATGAATACACTATGAATGGGAAGTTGAATGATTGGACTTATATAATATAAATAGACAGTTAAACTTTAAAAGAAAACATCAGAAGTAAAAATCCCAACCGGAATATACCAATTGACAATGTAACAGTTTCCAAGGCTAAAACCACAGCAAATGGTGTCTAGTGTGACAAGAGGCTGAAATAGTTTACTATCCCAATTTTTACTATTTCTATTCTAGTTCATTTGTTGCTTGTTCACCTGTTAAAAACTCAAAACAAATTTGCAGTGTAATAAGGTCTTTTTTGAGGAAAGAAATGACTAACCCTTGAGCTAAAGCCTGTTAAGTAATAAAATTTATCTCTACGGGGCCCCTGCATTTTTCCCAAAGATCATGTTCTGCTACTCCTTGGATAAATGAGCCTGGCCACAATCTTGGGTGATTATCTGTTTCATGTAAGTTTAGGTTCTTTTAGACATTTTTTTTGTGTCAGAAAGATTATTGGTTGTAGAAAATTTTACACTAAAACTTTCAAGTTTTACAATTTCTGAGCACAAAGGCCTATTGTCCACTGACGCTTCGGAATTGACTACTCTTGATGGAAAAGCCTGACTACAGAAACAAGTAAGAAAAGTCATTAGAATATATTTCTATGTATTTCATACATTTTGATTGTAACTGCAACAATATTCCAATTGGTAATACCGAATACACCAACACAAATATCATACAGAAAATCTGGTTCACTAAACTTACTGCATACACAATAAACCGTGCTCCATACAAGTGAAATAAATGCTACAGCCAAGAAGGAAAAACACTCAATCAAGGAAATTAGTGCAGCCAAGGGGATGGTGGATCCAATTAAGGACAGTCCAAACCTTGCAGCTTCAGAACAACACAACGGAATAACACAACACAACACAAGAAGATATGTTTCAAAACATATTTTCCATTAACATGCCCAGCTGTAAGGCCTTCCGGGTTAGGGCCAATTACAATCAAGAAGTAATTCTGCAAGATTATCAAGATCCAAGACAACTCCAACTAGTTCAATTCTGAAAACTATCAGCAACTGATGGAAACCCTAAGGCAGATCTAAACTTGAGCTTGCAAGCCTCCAAGCAATCTCCTTGTCTCCAAGCATACAAACCACTAGCTTTGCTATTACAAACTATCAGATAACAATCTGATCTGCAAGATCTCGCAGGATCTTTTCCACAACTTCACTTATCTGCTACCCTCAGATCTGCTTTCATGATCTCTCTAAGTCATGCCTAAACAACTACCCCCAAACATCCCTTAAATACTAATCATCAGCCACAAGTCGGCTGGATGAAACCATTAACTCCTCCTAACGAATATTAAATGCAATACAAGTCGGCTCTCAAATAGCCTTACAATTAATAAATTCAACATGTCGGCCTCCAGATCCACATAGGAGAATCCAACAAAAGATACCAACAATAAATGCACCAAGTCGGCCAAGCAAATCTTCAAGAATTCCAGTTGGTAAACCAAAACTACCAAGCGCTAGAGAAACAATTGAGCACCAGTGAAACAACCGACCAAGCCAGCAACACTGAGCAACACAGGCATTACCGAGCACCAGTTCCAAGCACCAGTTCCATCGAGCACCAGAAGTCTCACTGAGTTCCTTTAGCGACCGAGCTTTCTTCAATAACCGAGACCATCGGTTAAGGCTGCAATCGAGTAACACTGGCCAAGTAACACACCACCATGCAGATTCACCGAGGACCCAAGAATGCCCCTGCATCAGACACCCCAGGTTCGAAAAGATGTTCATATGTGGGAAGAACATCTTCCAGGATTTAGCACATAAATCTCGAATTGGTTCTTCACATACAAGTCCTCCACCTTTTCACTTTGCATACTCTTCCACTTCAGCTTCCTCTGTCTCTTCAAGTCTTTCCTTGATAACACACAGGTCTGTTCTCCAAACTGATCATTCATTCTCTCAGGATCTACCAACTCCAACTCGGCTACCAATACTCAGAGTTCTCCTACCGAGTGTTGTATCCAGCAAAGGCATCAGGGAAAACTTCCTGTCATCCTTCTCAACAGTAAACACATTCTTCACACAATCATACATAGCTTTGCAATCATATTGCCAAGCTCTACCGAGCAATATATGACAACTATTCATCTCCACAATATCACATAACACAAGATCCTTATATTGACCAATCTGGACATCAATAAAGCATTGTTCTCTTACTTCTAGAGCATGATCATCTTGCAACCAGCCAATCCTATAAGGATGTGGATGTCTCATTCTATTCAAACCAAGTTTCTGAACCATGTCCTCAGCAACAAGGTTATCAGTACTACCACTGTTAACAATAACATCACAAAGTTTACCTCTCGACTTGCACCGAGTCCTGAACAAGTTACTCCTCTGACAAGGTTCCTCCTTTGTACCGAGCAATGTTCGCCGAAGCAGCAAGTTCTTAGATTCAGGTTCATTCTCAAGATTTTCATTCACCACAGCAGCTCGTCGGTCACCAAGCTTCTTCTGTGTGCACTCAAAAGAACGGTGTCCTTCTTCACCACAGTTATAGCAAGTTCCCTTAAAGATAACTCTACCTATCTTCTTCTTCGGTTCTACAGGTTTCTGTTCATCTTCTGCAGTCATCGGTTTATCCTTCACCGAGTGATCAATCTTTTCCTTCCCTCGGGGATTACTATGTTGTTTCCTCTTCAACTTATCTTCTGCCTTCAAAGCATACTGATAAGCATCTTCAACGGAATCAATCTTCAGCATACCAAGCTCATCCTGAATATTGAATCTCAAACCATTCACATACCGAGCTACCTTTTCCTTACCAAGTTCTCTGTGTCTAGACCGAATAGTAAGTTTGTAGAACTCCTCGGTATAATCTTCAACAGACAAATCCTTCTGTTTCAGATTCTGCAACTTCTTAAACAAGTCAAGCTCATAGTTAGCAGATATGAACTTAGCTTTCAACTTAGTCACCATCAACCTCCACCGATTGATCTTCATTTCACCTTCATCTTCTCTATCTCTTTGTAATTCTTTCCACCAAAGAGCAACACGTCCTTTCAACTTTGTCTGTGCTAACCTCACCCGAAGAGGATCTTCAATTTCTTCCAGCTCAAAGAAATCTTCAAGTTCACCAATCTAGTCAATCAAATTCTCAGGCTTCAAAGTACCAGAGAAAGTAGAAACTTCCATTCGGTAACTATTACTTAACCAAGCTCCAGATCTATGCAACCGAGTAGTTTTGTCTTCACCAGATCTATCCCTCTGGTCATCACCACTAGATCCAGCAGCTTCAAAGTCTTTAGCAGCTTCCTCATAACCATCTTCAGTACCAACATTCCCAGGTACACCAGTAACAACTCTCATGATCTCAGCGACCATGTCATTCTTCATCAACTCCATCTCAGATCTGAAATCTGATTTCACCTTCTCTGTAATCCTAGATTCCATAGTATCACAGAGATTTGCAATCACTCTAGGGTCCAATCTTCTCGGAGGCATCCTTAAAGATAAGAGGAACCCTCTGCAACAAACCCTACACCAACCACCTTGTGACAACCTCCAAGTTGTATGCAAGTCAGATCAGCCTGCCACCTCGCACAAACAACTAGGGCAAGATTCCACAAGTTCAGTGCTCCAGATCTGCAACTCAAATCATACAATCTCTTCACCAACAAGATTAACTTCGCAAGATCAGCCTTGCTAGGTCAACCTTCGCTCCACAAGATCAACTCAGTTCTGGTACCACCTGACGCAGCCAAGGGGATGGTGGATCCAATTAAGGACAGTCCAAACCTTGTAGCTTCAGAACAACACAACGGAATAACACAACACAACACAACAAGATATGTTTCAAAACATATTTTCCATTAACATGCCCGGCTATAAGGCCTTCCGAGTTAGGGCCAATTACAATTAAGAAGTAATTCTACAAGATCATCAAGATCCAAGACAACTCCAGCTAGTTCAGTTCTAAAAACTATCAGCAACTGATGGAAACATTAAGGCAGATCTAAACTTGAGCTTGCAAGCCTCCAAGCAATCTCCTTGTCTCCAAGCATGCAAACCACTAGCTCTGCTATTACAAACTATCAGATAACAATCTGATCTGCAAGATTTCGCAGGATCTTTTCCACAACTTCACTTATCTGCTACCCTCAGATCTGCTTTCATGATCTCTCTAAGTCATGCCTAAACAACTACCCCCAAACATCCCTTAAATACTAATCATCAGCCACAAGTTGACTAGATGAAACCATTAACTCCTAACAAATATTAAATGCAATACAAGTCGGCTCTCAAATAGCCTTACAATTAATAAATTCAACATGTCGGCCTCCAGATCCACATAGGAGAATCCAACAAAAGATACCAACAATAAATGCACCAAGTTGGCCAAGCAAATCTTCAAGAACTCCAGTCGGTAAACTAGAACTACCGAGCGCCAGAGAAACAATCGAGTACCAGTGAAACAACCGACCAAGCCAGCAACACCGAGCAACACAGGCATTACCGAGCACCAGTTCCATTGAGCACCAGAAGTCTCACCGAGTTCCTTCAGCGACCGAGCTTCCTTCAATAACCGAGACCATTGGTTAAGGCTGCAGCCGAGCAACACCGGCTAAGTAACACACCACCATGCAGATTCACCGAGGACCCAAGAATGCCCCTGCATCAATTAGAAAACTCTAAAGAGAAAATAATAAGATCTGAAAGACACCAAATATACCTGGAAAATATCCAGTTAGTGAAAGACTCTGCCATCAAAGGATGTCTAATTTAATCAAATATACATAAATCTTTAAACAAATAATTCTTGTTCTTGGAGCTAAGAATCTCCCCGCTTTCCTTCAACCTGCCTCTAAAAACATGAGATGTAGAATTACAGGGCCTGGAAACAAATGCTTCTCCAAACCATTTCATTGTAGTTAATAGAGATCACATGGGTTTTGGCCTTCGGAATTCCAATTTCTTTATATCTTTCATAATTGCCAGGTTTGAACTGTGATTGTTATTTGGGCAATGCCAAGAAACTCTAGACCCTGTTATTCCTATTGAATCTGTTTCTAAAGCTGTAATATCATCCATGATAGTTCACTTGGCATACCCTTGGCACCTATCTCATGTTTTGTGTTGGACTTTAGCTGATCCATTTTGAATTGTATTTTTAAGGACCATCTTACAAATTGGGTTGTTTGTCAAATATGCAACATAATATATTGCTTCCAAATCAATATTTAACAACCCCTCCCAAGAAATTTATCTTACTTATTTTGAAAGCTGGCTCCTACATGTTGCACCTCATTCTAAGTTTTAAACATTGAAATTAATCCTTCAAAAACTTTTAAAATTTCAATTCTTTGACAAAAGGAGCCTCTCTCGTTATTATCCTTAATCGATTCTCACCAGAATTCACAGGAACTTACATTGTAGACACTTTCTTTATTTTCTAGAACATCTAAATAAACTCAACATCAAACAAGTGGCAACACAGTAGTTGATAGAGAATAGAGACATCCAACATCAGATGAATTTGAAGCTGGACTTCTAGAGAAAATCAAAATCCAGTTCCGTAATAATTGGGAATGAACACATTGAAGCGCTCATGTGTGCATCCCTCAACTGATAGGCATGACTCTTGGCTATGTATATTGTCACAATGCACATACATACGTCCACATAAGATAGGTCTTGCTTTGGGACATTAGTTCTAATGACATAAATGCGATTTGCAGGGTGTAAACCTTCTATACGTGGGGAGATTCATCGTAGGATTTGGAATTGGAATCTCTTCTTTCACAGTGAGAGCGAATTTCCAATGCTTGTTTTAATGTCGTATATTTTATTCTGAATCCTATGGGCCAGTGTTGAAAAAAAGAAAGCAATAGATATTCTGCTATTAACTAATTTAAATTTGTCTTTCCAAAATAAGGTACCAATCTATATTGCAGAAATTGCACCGCACCAATTGAGGGGAATGCTCGGTACCATGAATCAGGTACACAGGATATTTCTGTCGCTATAAAATTTTGAGGGCACCATTCACATTGTCTTTCAGAATTCTCTACTGAATTTTTCAATTTTTAAAAGAATAGAGAACAAGGCTTAATATTTTCAACGTGATATAAAGTGGGAATATTCGTTCTGATTGTTGTTTTGTTTGTATGGTGCAGTTGTTCATCTCAATCGGAATAATGCTGGTTTATCTAGGAGGACTTTTGATGAATTGGCGATTGTTGTCTGCAGTAGGTAAGACATGAAATACTTTAAAAAAATCTATATGAATCGGTTTTTCCTTGTCAAGTTTGTTTTGTGAGATTAAAGAATTATTAGAAACAGAATTAAGGAATGCAAAAATCCATTTGCTTATCAACTCCTGAAATACCAAAAGTTTTATAGACAAACAGGAAAGAAGCAGAGAAACCGATACTCATCTTCTAACAAAGAATGAAAGAGCTGCTTCCTTCCTAGGAAATACTGGTGAAAAATACCCACAGTTGGCAGCCCTGAATTCCGAGTCGACTGCATTTTTCTCATAAAGGACCCTAAAACATCCAAGAAAGGAATACCACGACGCTATTAGAACACCGTGCCAATTTCCATTTAGTCTTGTTCCCTTTTTAAGTATATTAACCTGTATTGACTACCTAAACATTATGCCACCCTATTTTTTAAAGTGAAAGATTTTTTTAATGAAAAAAAAATTAATAACTTTTTAAGGATATAATAGAATTGAAGAATTAAATAGTTTTATGAGATTTAATCTATGAATAAAGCTGAATGGTTTTTAATGAATCTAAAAATAATCTAAGATTTTTTTAATGAAAAAAAATTAATTAACTTTTTAAAGATATAATAAAATTGAAGAATTAAATAGTTTTATGAGATTTAATCTATTAATAAAGCTGAATGATTTTTAATGAATCTAAAAATAGTCTAAAATTAAATGGTTTTTAATTAATCTATAATCTAAGAAACATGGTCAATAAATTTGAAAATAAAATAAAATCATAGCTGAATTCTGATAGCAACATCTGACTTACTTTCGAAAATAAACCTTAGTTTAAATATCTCAAATCCCTTTTAAGACGTTGAAGCCCGGAAAAGTGGCAGTTGAAGGCATTGGTCTGGTATTCTGATGAAGTATTTTTGCCAAGAGCTTAACTGATAAATTTAGCAGTTGAAGAACACGTTTTAGATTTGAATGGGATTTCAAAAAACTTACCCATCTGTAACGGGTAGTCCCTCACCAGGTAACGGAGCAACCATTGAGGTTAACGATGGGAGCATTGGTGATATCAAAGAGTTATTTTATTCTAAACACGGGAGTCTCAGGCATACCAAAGACTTGTATTCCAGGGCCAGGCCAGCAAAATAATATTCCTCAGCAATGGTTAGAAAAATGTGACCAATCCAATTGTGAAAAAAAATGGTCAATCCGAAAATACCCAAAGTCGTAGCCATTGAGGTTGTCGATGGGAGCTCTGGTGTTATCGGGGAGTTATTTTATCAAATATTAGGAGTTTCGGGCCATACAAAAGACTCGTATTCCAGGGCTAGAGCTGGAAAAGATTCCTCAGCAATGACGGGGAAAATATGCAAACTAGTTACCGTTAGTGGTAAGACAAGTTAAAGCCTAACTAAACAAAGTTCGGACGGAATTAAATGAAAACCTGTGAATAATGCATTTTCGATGTTTATGTTTTGTTTTCATGATATCCTTAAAAAATGTTAAAAGTGACTTGTAATATCTTTCACGTTATTCCTCCAATGTATAAGTTTTGGAGTGTCTTATATATCTTTTATGTAGCGCTGCGCCGCTGGTTATGGGCCATCAAGAAATTTTTGCAGCTAATTTATTTCTGAAATGGCGTACACTCAAAATTGCTTATTCTGCATTATGCTATAATAGCTTAACATTAAATTTGAAATCTCGATTATGCTATAGAAAGGAGACTTCACGCTAGCTCAATTCTTCCACTTTTAATTCTCTCTGACTTATTGTCTAAGTGATTTCTACACCATAAAGCCTAAATCATCAAGTTTCTTCGAGATAATGCATCTTTCTTTGGGACATTGTTTCTTAAATAATTCACCACTCCCTTATATTGGGTAAAAACTACATCAATAGCCAGAGCACTTGAACCCCAGTTGAACCTATAGATGAACAAGAAAAACGTTTTGCAAGATTGAAAGCAGCAATATCAACTCAAACCTATCTACGTTGTTGCTCTATCCAATCCCTCCTTATAACGCTTTGTTACCTATTTGGTTAATGGTGCATTAGCGTATGGAAAATTAGCCACAAATCTTCTGTTTAAATCTACAAAGTCAGAAAAGCTCTTAATTCCTGACACTTACAGCGGCTCTTCATTCTTATACAGCATATATCATATGGGGACTAACGGTAATTCCCTTAGAGTTAATGTAGAAATAGTGTTCCAATTTTTTTAGCTTTCTTAAACATGAATGTGGACAAACAATTTCTAATTAATCTCCTCCATTTTAACTTCCAGTTGTAATGATCTTAATTCATATTAGGAAATTAAATGTCATCCAAAATTATTTGTATTAACAGTTTTCATCGCAGATGAATAGGTCTTTCAGTCTTCTGGAATCCTTTACTTTTGTTCTATCCAATGTTGGTTAGAAATTTGTTTTAGCAGCCTGCCTTTTTGTTTCGTTATTTGCTTCAGTGTTTGATTCTTTAGGCCATCTTGTTCGCTTCCCTTTGATTCTTCCTGACTGCATTAATTATTGATATTTAACTTTGAACCAAAAACTTACTGCCACTAATGAGGACCACTTTTATATTAAAGAAGGGCGATTCGGAGAGATTCTATTTGGCTTTAAATTTAACTAAATTTAAGGGTATTCATTCCCGTGAAACCTATAAAAAATTCCAAATATGGTGTTTTTCTTTGTTTTCCCTTATTTGTTTTAAGCCTAATTGCTGGACTGGTTTAACCTACACTATCTTTTCATGGTGAAAAACCTATAGAATGCATTATGGCCCTTAAATGTGTCTTTTAATTAGCGTTTTGAAGTAAAAATTAATTGTGCATTGACAACCAAATAGTCTTGAGGCATCACTGTCTACCAGAAGAACATTGTAGGTTGTTCAATATATTTTTTTTTAATGCTATCCTCAGACCTTCACATTAGAAGAACTTTTACTTACAAATGAGACTCATGCCAATTTGGAGTTGCATTTTGTTTTTTTCATGTGAAAAGAGTTACAAAAAGAATAAGAGCTACGAGGATCATTTCCTCAAAAACAAAAACAAATATTTCTGGAAATTAAAAAGTCACAGGTCCTAGCAGGTTGAGCTGTTGTGCCAGACCATCGAACTGATGGAAAATACATGCCCATTTTAAATTTTCAAGTTTCTTGTCCTAGAGGGAGAATTTTATCACACACAGATATATGCTTTTTGTCCATGCTAGCGATGCTGCTCCTTTCTTCTTTTTCTGAGTTCAAAGGAAGTCAGCATATAACGTTTCTAAACAGTGTTCCACGGGGATGTGTCCCCTGCCCTATTTCCCCCGCTCCCATCCTGGGGACGGTACGGGGACGGGAATTTCCTGTCCCCAATGCCGTTCCAAAAATGAAAAAAAAGGAAACGTTTCGGAAACGGCGTTTCATGCAAAATAGGGGACTTGGGGATGCCATTAGGTACCGGGGACTGCCTAGCCGTCCCTGGTACCTAACGGCGTCCTCTTTTTTCCAGCCCAAAAAAAACATCCGCTGTTTTGCAAAAAGTCATTTTTAAATTTTTTTTTATTGCTGGGCAGGCCCCATGTGGGTAGAAATAACAATTAAAAACTATGTAACCCTATTTGGAGGCTAAATAGTTAAAATCTTCTTCATTTCTTCATTTCAACCATTCTTGGCAAGAAAAAAAAGAGAGCAGCAGCAAGAAAGTTTTCATTTTTTAATTGCAAGAGGAGGGTTTTCAGTTTTGTTAATGTGCTATGTATTCAACTTCTAGAATGTCTATGGTGAATGATTTATCAATGTCATGATATGCATATTTGAATTCTCTCTCTATATATAAACATTCCCCTATTTTTTAATAGCCATCCCCTAACGTTCCGTCCCCTAAAATTTGACTTTGTTTTGATTGTTAGATATGATTCATAGCATTTCTTGTATGCCCTTATCTCTTTTGCAATTTATTTTGAATGCATTGGTTAGTTTAGGGTAGAAATTAGTTTTTGTTTTCAGATCAGATTTCTTGCAGGTATTATCTTTGAAAAATCTGAAAGTACAAAGTTGTGACAAGACTTCAGAAAATCTAGCGCTTTCACCTGTTTACTAGTAAAAGCCTCCTTGTGAACATACACATTGTTCCACTTGACCTATCCACATGGATGAGAATTGGCCTCCCAGAACCTTGGAGTGGTGAACTCTACTTCTCAAGAGAGGAAATTCGTCTTCATTTTTCTCGCCATTGTTCATGCTAACGTGGCGGTCAACAAAACTCTCAATGAAGCTATTGAGCATGGAAAAGTGTTCCACTAAGTTTTTTAGGATGGGGATAGTAGGGGTCGAGGGAAGTGTTTTTAGCATGAATTTTTTAAGGGATGGTAGAGAATGACTTAAAAAATCGGGAAGTTTAGAAATTGAGGAAATTTCAAATTTTCATATGATAAAATTGATAATTAATGCCCCAACTGACACACTAAGGCAAAACTTAACAGCACAATTTTTGGTTTTGAAACTACAAGATATGATAATAACATGTCGCACTTGCACAACAATGTGCAAATGAGTGTTGTGTGCTACACGATGACACAAGGACACTAACCACAAGGATAACCTCACCATTGTTACAAGCAAGGTGGAACCAAACAAAGACTTACCAATCATGGGACGAATCAATCTCAAGGAACTCACAAGAGGGTAGACAATAGCCCATATGACAATTGGTTCCTAACCCATAATAAAGTTCTCTTGCAACATGACACGAGAGTAGGATGAAGGAATCATCGACCTCCAATCCACTCATAGGCGCACTAAATAATTCAGGACTGCACTAAATGAAATGAGGGTTACTAACATGACGTTTTAGCCCTTACAAGATAGACCATTACTAGGACTCTAGTGCCTAGATGGGATACTAGGGTCCTAAGTGCAAAAGTCTCAAATTGGTGTGGTGTCATGTTGTGGTGCCAAAGTTGAGATCTAGCTTTGTGGTCCTTCCCAAGCAATGTAGTCCAACTCTGGTGTTAGTGTCTTGGCCAATGAGCAATCCCAAGACAAGGATTGACCTCGAGGACATGCCAACACTAATGGACCACCTAGGAGGGCCCACAATGGAAGAGGGACCTTGAAACATCAAAAAATGGATCAGGGAAGACTTGAGATTCAACCTTGTCAAATGCAGGACATTGAAAACTTGTAAAATAAAAGATTTTTAGGGTATTGTGACCTCCCCAAGACTCCAACATGTGTCCCTAAGCAAGGAGGACAAGGGAAAGATGGGTTCCACACTTTTGTCTACTTACAAGACCACATAAGGGACCCCTAGATAGTCTTGAGACAAGCCATTTCTCAACAAATACAATCCTCAAACTTGGAAGACAACTAGCACAAGGAAGCACCAAGTTGAAAACCAAGATTGAATGTTCTCTGACACATTAGGTTCATTTTAAACCCAAATCCAAATGTTCTCTAAGTTCATTTTATCTCAACTCCAAAAGATAAATTGCATATGGAATAGCAATACCATTTGACAACAAGATTGAGAAAACATGTATAAGAAGATACATCCCAAACCACTTACGTGGGAGGTGTTGTCACAAGGGATGGCACCCTAGCTGAGTGTTTCCTATAGTGAGGATGAACCTCCAGAGAGGGCTGGTTCCCTTGATGGATCACCTAAAGAATAAAACTAACTCTTGACAGGGATAAGGGGGAGAAGGATTACTTTGAAATAAAATGCTATTAACTCCAAGAGGTGATGCACTGGGATTTAAATCTGAAACTTACAACTTGACTCACAATCTGATTTATCCAAAAACTTTGCTCCTCACAACTCAACTTAAAGTATTGAATACATAAGCACTTTATATGGAGGTATTGTTTTCAATAATTTGTGTGAAGTAAACTACATTTCACAACTACAAAATATTGATATAACAGTTATACACAGCATATAACCTATACTAAGCATACATTTTCTTGCTACACATTGCTTGAAATGAAGATGAAAGTAAAGAATTTAAAACAAATCACAATAACTAACTCAATCATTCATCCACAACAAAGAAACAAACTAATTGAGAAGGATAATTTGCTGATTTTTATTAAAACCAGAAGGAGAACTGATTACAATGCTTGAAAATCTCTGAAACTTGAGTTACAAGTTCTCTACTTTGCTGTGTGTACAAGAAGTGAACAGCAATGTGTTGAAATTCATTATATAGGTTTCAACGTGTCCAATCTATTTCATCAGTGCTAAGTCTCTATAATACAACTCCACATCCTTACGGTCAAGTCTAGCAATCAACTGCTCAGTGAACTCCCTGTAAGAATGTATAAGTCTATGGTTTTGGGTAACCAAACCATGATGCTGTCAATCATAAGCTATACCCTCTAAATGTAACACTGCAAGCTGAATGGCCTCATCCTCAAGCATCGACTTAAGTGGGAGGTAGATATCAAGTTTGTGCACCCAAGCTCATGCACTGATCTTCCCACTACCATCAAAGGTGGATAAAATGAGCTTGCTGGTTGGTCTCTTAAGGTCTCCATTTTGCTGTTGTCTAGGCTGTCTATCACCCTTGGCCCTCAAATTGTCTCTGCACTGTGCACAATATTGGGGCAGTGGGAAAGCGTCTTTGACATGCTATGGAAGGGCTCACCACTTATCACTGGCTACCATAAATGCATCTTGGAACTCCACGCTCTCTAGTGGGTCTACTAGTGGGCACTCATCTCTAGGGGGAAAATGAGGCTGCATTGGCCTATCCGCTGTGTTGTGATCTAATCGCACATCGCCCATTGTGATGGGAACCCCCTCTTTTTGCTCTTGGCCTTGTCCTTTTGGGTTTCGTTCTTGGTAGTTTTGGGCTTAGTCCCCTAAGGTTCTCTTGTTTTGAATGAGAATTGGTAAAATTGGCCAAGTCTAAAAAAGTGTTGTCCACCTGGCTCCTAGAATGGAAACTATTTATTTGTCTAAGAATTGATCTTTCGGAAAGAATGTTAGTGAAATTTTGAACGTCTTGACATACTTGCTATTTTGGGAAATTTCTATTTTTAGTATGCCTATTTTTAGTAAGTTTCGCTACCTCCCGGATTGGCCTTATTTTGACTTTGGAACAACTTACTATTTTTAGCTTGTCTATTTTTAGTAAGTTTCACTACCTCTTGGATTGACCTTATTTTGACTTTGGAACAACTTACTATTTTTAGAAAGTCTATTTTTGGCATTTCTATTTTGGCCACAAGTGAGCTATGGCTAATAAGCAAGTGAGGCCGTTAATCAGAAATTGGTTAAGTCTGGAAACACCCTTAACCAAAAGTGGAAAGGCATGCAAAACATCAAAAAAATGGCTAAGTTTGAAGAGCATCTCAAACACAGAAAAATCCTCCAAGTGAAGGAAAATCCTCCAAAAGCAGGAAAATTCTCCAAGTGAAGGAAAATCCTCTAAGTGAAGGAAGATCCTCCAAAAGCAAAAAAATCCTCCAAGTGAAGGAAAATCCTCCAAAAGTAGAAAAATCCTCCAAGTGAAGGAAAATCCTCCAAAAGCAAAAAAATCTTCCAAGTGAAGGAAAATCCTCCAAAAGCAGAAAAATCCTCCAAGTGAAGGAAAATCCTCCAAAAGTAAAAAAATTCTCTAAGTGAAGGAAAATCCTCCAAGTGAAGAAAAATCCTCCAAAAGCAAAAAAATCCTCCAAGTGAAGAAAAATCCTCCAAGTGAAGGAAAGTCCTCCAAAAGCCATAGTTCCCAGTTGGATTGCCTCCATCGGCGATTCGATCCACAAGCTCCTATGTGGATTGCCTCCATCGGCGATTCTATCCACAACTCATGAGCTATGGTGTGGATTGCCTCTATCGGCGATTCGATCCACAAGCTCCTGTGTGGATTGCCTCCATCGGCGATTCTATCCACAACTCATGAGCTATGGTGTGGATTGCCTCTATTGGCGATTCGATCCACAAGCTCCTGTGTGGATTGCCTCCATCGGCGATTCTATCCACAACTCATGAGCTATGGTGTGGATTGCCTCTATCGGCGATTCTATCGACAAGCTCTTGTGTGGATTGCCTCCATCGGCGATTCTATCCACAAACTCATGAGCTTCATAGTGGATTGCCTCCATCGGCGATTCTATCCACAAGTAAGATATTACAAAATAAAAGTTATTGCAAGATCGTCACCTTCCAATAACTTTAACAAATACAAGTGATAATCATTTGGAAGTCGTCACTTCTTTATGATTTACATAGGGGGCAGGCCCATTAAAAACATTCATAATTCACAAGTATAATAATCAATTTTATATCAAGTTTACCTCATAAATGTTTCACCTTCAATAATGAACTCCCTCTCAATCAATATGATCAAGATTGTCACAAGTTGACTGAACCATCTACTCCCTCTGAAGCTCAAGTTTATCAACTTCTTGACCTCTTGACTACATCTTGAGGATGATGCCTTTATTGCTTACATCATATGATTGATGTTGCCAAGTGTCATAAGTGTTGACATTGGATTGATTTATCCTCCCTAGCTAAGAGGGAGTGTTGATGTTTGTAGCATCGGTCAGATAAATAATATTGACTATATTATTATTATGAGAAATGATTTATTATATATATTCATATATATATCAATATATATAATAATTGATATTACTATATACATTGATATATATGTATATATAAAGTGAGATTATAATTATTCTCATAATAACTAAATAGTTAAATTGATAAAATAAATATTATTATTATTATGTAAATATTAGAGAAATTAATATAATACTAAAGAGATATTATATATATGTATATATATATATATAATCATAATTGTAATTATATTAATTACATAATAATGAATAGACATGTCCCATGAAGGGACATGTCTCTTCTTGGCTCATTCTTAATATAAATGCAAGAGATTGTTGCATTTGGAAAACACATACAATGAGAGAGTGCTATTACATTTGCAATGATCCTAAAACCTTAACATTTTGAGACTATAGTCAATATTATTTATCTGACCGATGCTATAAACATCAACAATTTTATTTCATTTTCCCTCTTAGTGGTTCAAACCATCATGAGCCTTATTTACCATTAATATGAATGGCCCCTTTTTAATCATAACTTATAACTCTATTACCCAGGGAAGTGTGCCATGGACCACTTCAATCAAATCACTTTACTATTATTTTATTTGTTGCAGTTGATGAGTAAACAACCCACACCTCCCAAGAACACCTGCATGCAAACACCTGTCACAGAAAGAAGAGAAAAGCAAACAACTATGGAGGCCTGAATGCAAGGATCCATGAAAGAGGAGACATTCTTGATGTGCAAAAACAAAAGTCGCAATTCAATAATAATGAATGTTCTTCATTTACAATCTGTTACGAAAACAGAGGAGATCAATCCTTATAAAGGAGATCTAAAACCCTAAAAGGGGAAAACTTAAAAAGCAGAAGTGCATGTAATAATTAGTTTAATTGTTACATGACTAATGCATGCAGGTTTATATTTAAGACGACTAGTGCATGAGTGTTTTAAATATAACACTACCAATACAAGTGTGTTTTAAATATAAACAACTAATGCAAAAAGCATAAAGTGACATCTTAAGAAGGTAGTAAAGTTAATTTAACTAACATAATCAAATTAATACTTTACTCTAACACCCCCCTTAAGATGAACAATAATGCAGCTACAAACAATGCAAGAAGAAAGCAAAAGAAACTACAGTGCTGAAAGCAAAAAAAATGGGTCCTGGCAACATGGCCTGATGAGGTACCCAAGTACAAAAGAGAGTCTTTGTAAAAGAGGAGAAATAGAGAAAATCACATGGGAAAACCTCTACTCCAAAAAGAGACAGACTAGTTTGAAAGCTGAAGAAGCCTCCAAAACTAGGGAATGTTCCAGGAAATAGGAACAAGGATGAACATGTAGAACATCACTGAAGCAAAAAGTTGCAAACTCTGTCAAGAAGTAACTCCTGATCTGAAGATCCTTCATTGAAATATGACTACGTAGAGAAGATTGTAATCTGCATGAGTGCCCTCAAATGACACTATTCGAATCAGGAGGCAAACAAGGCAAACAACTGAAGTTGAAGATATAGAATACTATAATCTGCACGAGTGCCCTCAAATGACACTACTCGAATCAGGAGGCAAACGAAGGCAAACACTTGAACTCGAAGATACAGATGGCATAAAAACACCAAAATCTGAAGAGCTGATCAATTAAAGCTGGAAGAGTGCATCCAAAAATAGGAAAGAGAAGAGTGTCCATATGGTAAATGATCCATCTCACCGGAATGCATAGGTACCCAGCCACTGCATCCGCCTAGTACATAGAATCAAATACTAAATACATAGCTCACACTATTGAACCAAGGAAGCAATAGAACCAACAATAGAAACTCCCCCCATAATGCTGACAAGGGAGTAATGACAGGTACACTAATCTGAAGAACAATATGAACTGCATGATGAAGAACTAGGAACATCGAAGGTGCAGAAAAAATACAGACACAAATAAAAATACCCTGAGGCTAATGTCATTGGAGGAATGCTCACGTGACAAAAGTAGATGGCAAACATCAAACCCCCCCATGACACTTTATAATGGAGTGCAAGTGCATAGAGCATAGACATGTGCAAGATCCCACACATGCAATAGAATGACACTTTATCTCAGTGCGTGTGTAGCCGCTAGTGGTGTTCGTTAGCGGCACTGTTAGCCAAATTTTTTTGCCTCGGATTGCGTGCTAGGGTCGTACGGCCTGGCATGCAATTTTCTTTTGCCTCAGAGGCCCAACTTGTCCAAATTTGATAAATTTTATATGGAAATAGGGGTTCTTGGGCGCTTTGAACGCAACGGTGAGGTCCATTTGAGCCCAAAGTGACTAGAAAAAGAGGTCCCCCCCAATCCAATAGAAAATCCTCTGAAAATTGCAAATCTAACGAACAAGGCCGAATCTCTTAGGAAGAGGATAGGGGCAAATAGGTCTGAAGCTCTGATACCGTGTTGGAGTTGATGAGTAAACAACCTACAACTCCCATGAACACCTGCATGCAAACACCTGTCACAGAAAGAGGAGAAAAGCAAATAACTATGGAGCCTGAACGCAAGGATCCATGAAAGAGGAGACATTCTTGATGTGCAAAAACAAAAGTTGCAATTCAATAATAATGAATGTTCTTCAATTACAATCTGTTATGAAAACAGAGGAGATCAATCCTTATAAAGGAGATCTGAAACCCTAAAAGGGAAAAACCTAAAAAGCAAAAGTGCATGTAATAATTAGTTTAATTATTACATGAGTAATGCATGCAGGTTTATATTTAAGACGACTAGTGCATGAGTGTTTTAAATATAATAGTACCAATACAAGAGTGTTTTAAATATAAACAACTAATGCAAAAAGCATAAAGCGACATCTTAAGAAGGGAGTAAACTTAATTTAATTAACATAATTAAATTAATACTTTAGTCTAACATAATTTAATTATTCCCAATTTATTCATAAACTGATCATCGAGACTCCAAACTGAAATCTGACTGTTGCCACCAATCCAAAGATAATATTTGAACGTTGCAGGCGAACTGACAGACTCCCCTAAAAAATAGGGATTCTTTCTAAAAATTAGGAACTGCAACCGAAGTCTCCAAAATGATCTTAGAGGTCCCTTGATGCGTTCTGGTAAACTCCCTATCAATCCCTAAAATGGAGGAATCCCTCCTAAATTTTAGGAGACTGTCCCAAACTGCCCAAAATGGCTTTTAAAGCCCTTGCGTAGCCCCAAAAACCTTTGGATGGATCCCCTATCCATAGTGCTGACCTACAGGAACCTAGGTAATAGGCCAACCCCTACTGACAACTGAGTTGTCTAAGGAAGGGACATTACACAAAAAATCCTAAGCAAGGTCATTTGATATTGCTAATGTCCCTCCAGCAGTTGGGCTCCATATTTAAGTCGTAACATGGAAAATGCTCCATTTAGCCAAAAATGGTTCATGGTATTGTGCATAATGTAGGGATCTCCTCACATGGTTATTACAACCACCTTAGTGAAACATCCCGTTAACATTATTTTCAAACAAATGAATCTATTAGATTAAGGAAAGAAAGTGGTATCTGAGAATATATTTAAACATCACGTTCAATTCTAATCTTGAGTGCTTAATCTGAACAGCTATACAACATTGTTTTTATGGGAGGTAATTTTCCTTTTGTTCCTCTCATACAAAATCTTCTTGATTGTTTTTCTGATCGCTAAGAATAATTACTTTTCTTTTTATGTATTTTGTACCAGGTGCTATACCGGGGTTATTAATGGTGATTGGACTATTGTTTATTCCTGAAACTCCTCGATGGCTGGTACAGAAACTTATTTTTCATAGTTGTTTCATAAATCCAGATTATAAATCACATCTCCTAGCTTTTTTAACACTTCGAACTATCTTAGTGTTGTTTTTGGATTAATTTTAGGCAAAAGCTGGGTTGAAAGACCAGCTCTATAGTTCTCTTCAAAAGTTGTGGGGAGAGGACCATGATATTACTGAGGAAGTGATGGACATTCAGGTCATGAATCAATCCATGTGTAGTTTCTTGCATTGTTATAACATTTTAAAAATTACAAATGTTAACAATGGTTCAAAAGTTTTTGCCATTATGATTTTAATTAGCTAATTAGGAGAATTAAGATTATTGATTCAGTGGAAGAAATTTTGTAAATATCTGTGGTATGTAACTTTGAACATGTATTACTCTTAATGAACCTACTGTGCTTGTGACCATAATGAACTTGTGTTATTCTTTATTATTGGAGATAGCCATAGATTGGTTTAATGAAAATCTAAAGAAAACAGAACTTGTTTTTTTTTTTTTTTTTTAAAGTGACAACAAATCATAACCATAGTGGACTCCTTTGCAAGCTCAGATTGAAAGCTTCCTACTCTAGTTTAGATCAGATGAATAAAGATAAGTTAGTTGCAGCAGTTTGTCAACATGTGCAAGACTGTTTGCCTTTTATTGTTGAAGTATGCATTATTGTAAGTCAACAAAATTACAATAGTCTTAGCATGGACAATTTAGCAGCTGCTCAGAGTACCTCTCTTTTAAAATTCAAGTGGAAGTGAGATATTGACTTAAGTAACATCATCTGGAGAATTGACACCTTTTTTGAAACCGACCAACCGTTCTAGCAGATATTGACAGGAATTAAATCTATATTTGATTGAGTTTTTAAATAGATGTTTTATCAAATTTCTGATATACATGAAATATTAAATAATAACCCCTTAGTTTTTCCTGTTTTCTTTGTATGGATTGCAATGATTTAATTTTATGCCACAGCCTTGATCTGTTTATATGATTTGTCTGTCCTTTTTATTGGCTAGCGTTTGTCATCAAATGCTAACCTTTTTGATCAAATTCAAATTTATTTAAAATGTCTCATTGAATCATTCTCCTCCAATCTTTTTTTTTAAAATTTCAATCTGAAATACTCTTGGATTTGCTCTTAAGAACGTGAGGATAAACTGCACTTTTGAGAATCCTCCAGGAGACACTGTTGTAAATTAAGACCTTGTAAAGTATTTACATTTTATGTCAGTATAATCTCTCAATGAACATCCTATAGCGTCTAGGATTCATTTAGCTATTTCATAGGATGAGCCTGCTGACAAGATACCATTCTTTCTGCTGGTTTATTATGTTGTATTTATTTCTTGATACCTAGGGATCTACCTACCAATTTGTGTATCCCTATAGATAGTAGGGCACTGGACCAACCCTAGAACTATATCAAATTGAAAGGAAGCAGCTACTAATACACTGGGAACATGCAGGCATCTTGCCTCACGATGACAAAATTCTATTCTTTCTGTTGGTTGTTTTACTGTATTGATTTCTTGATTTAGAATAGATTACTGGCTCATGCATGATCTTTGAATGCATCCAAATAGAATTAATGTTTCAACTACTCTTTGGTAGCCTTAATCATTCCCTTACGAATTCTCTTGATGTATGTGATAGAAGGAAAAATGGTTTAATTTACATGGTACAGACAATTTCATTACATCTGAGCATGCTTATACATTGCTCTTGGCATGTGTGGACCAAAATATTCTGAAAACAAACATCGGATCTCCTGATGGAGCTGATGCTGTTATGTTCTAACTTCTAAACACATGTTCAGAATTAGTGTGATCAGAGGAGACAATACATTGTGAATTAGTATGGCATATTCACAGTTCTGTCATTATAATTTGATATGGATGGATGGATAGCTATCTTTGTTATCTTCATTGTTGTGAAGAAAAATCTTGGCTGGATGATATCATAGACTGTGCAGTTGCATTGAAATGCAATATTTTATTTAACTTTCTATCTAGATTTTAATATTTGCATTTACTACATAGCATGTGAAGTTTAGCGACTTCACCTTTGCAACCACAGTTAGTGCATATGTTGATTTGACACTATTAGGATTGGCCAAACCAGTCCATACCTACATGCTTAAAATCTGGATTCAATTCATATGTCTCTGTGGGAAACATTCTCGCTTAACATGCTCCAAATGTGGAAGAAATTACTCCATCCTTCATATCATGGAATACAATGCTTTCTGGGGTTTCCAAACATGACCATGAAAAGGAGGCAGCCAGACCTGATATCCTACATTTCAGTTCTCTCTATGTGTGACCATGGATGGAAGTCTTTGCTGTTTTGATACTTGACTTGTAATACCTAGAGTGAAGCATTATCCACACATGGTAGGATTTCTTGGGCACACAATGCTTCTTCACCAGGTACGATCTTATCTAACAAACATGAATTGAATCTGCAACTTTGGTTTGGGAGAATTTACTTGGCATGTAGATTTCATGTTACAAGGGAACTTGGATAGCACATTACTAAACTGATTCTTATGTTGGAATCACAAAATGCTGTTACATATTTGTTGCTCTCCATCATTTATGTCAAATTGGGTTAGTGTAATATTGTGCATATCCAGAAATTGGCGACCATGCCTTTGTCATATGTTAGTCTTTGGTTCCACTTCCACAATCTCTGCATCTCTATTTCCATGTCCATTCCTTTGATTATTATAGGGATGGATATTTCTAAATTGGGATTTAAAAATATGGATCACCTCTCTTTGGATATACCATAGTTGGAAAAAACTCGCCAAGGCCTAAAAAAATAAATTCGGACATCATTTTAGTTTCAATAATTTTAGACATCATTCAAAGTTTAAAAAAAAATTAAAAAAACTACTAGGGTTTGATTTTTTTTAAAAACTAGGAAAAAAAAAAAAATAGTGAAAGATTCAACAAAATTTGTCAAAAATAGTGTTAAATCTTATTCTAATGACTCAAAATCATTTTTAACTACTTAGGAATGATTTTCTATTCATCTAGAATCTAGATGCAACAATAAATAAATAAAATGGTTTTAAAAACATAGAAAGAAAATCAGAAAACCTACATGGGAATCTGATTATTCTTCAAAAACCACCTCAAATCCACTTCAAATCTGCCTCAAATCGATGGAAATCAGTTAGCAAGGGTTTGGAAGAGTTCCCCCTCTTAGCAAAATAGAAGTGAACAAATGACAAATAGAAACAACCGTGGGCCCTTTTTTTCCTTTAAATGCTGGAAGTTGATGCTGGCCAAGTTTTTTACTCGAACTTGCGGAGTTTTTGAAAAAACTTGGCAAGTTTTTGGGGCGACTAAAAGTGGGAAAAATGCGTAGAGCCCAAAAACTCGGCGAGTTGTACTCTACGAGTATGGCATCTATGGGACATACAATAATCCCCCCCATACACTAACATTCACAATATGTGAGTATATGCTAGATGGGAGTGGCCAACTATTGGATAAACTTGAATTGGATTGAAAGGCAAGGCACAAGTTGCAAGGTAAGATATCCATTTCTATCATCAAGTGCAATTTGCATGCTCTTTAGGCCTGTCTATGGTTGTAAGGCAAGGTTGCAATAGAATATTGCCAGAAAAAGGGCTGAATGGTCTTAAAAAGAAATGAAAGTTCTCTACATGCTTGTTTTGTGATATTGTCTATGGTCACATGTCACTCCATGTTACCCTAAAAAATTAAGCATGTGTGAGTGAGTAATGAAAGTGAAAGTGCTGATGGTTGATCCACATTTTGAAGATGTAACCTGGTTGAGATTGAAGAAACCAAAGTTACCATATACATAAAGGTTCCAGACAAAATCAATCTCCCGATCAGCATAAATAAGGCTTAGTACTGAAGGTTACACCCAGATTAAGGATGTCGATATTTTAAGAGCTCTAATGCATGTCATATCAATTTGTATTGTTTTCTGAGCATGGCCTACTTGTTTGTCAATTTGAATTATTGATTTTAGTTTTCTTCAATTACCTATTTGCAAGAGTCCATTTTATTGAACCCACAATGCTATCATGAACACTCCATACCGACAAGTATTATTGTAGGTTCATAATAATGCTTCTATTGTGATTGAGCGAAATTCCTTATCATTGACAATCTGGGAGGCACCTGCTAACATATTGCAAAAGTAGAGTTCTTTGTCAAAGTACAAGTTAAAGAAGATAAAACAAACCTTGGAAAGCAACACAATATTCTTTTTATGCCAAACCTTGTCATGTTACCCCATTTAAGAACCCTAATTATGAAGTCCTCTGAAATAAAGATTTAATAATAAGTAATCATACTATAAATAAATAATATTATTATTTAAATACGTAAATAATAATATTATAATATATAATAATATTATTATTAAAATATAAGTATAATATTTTAAATACATAAATATAAATATATAATATTATATAGATAAATGATAATATTATAATATCTAATCATAATATGAACATTAGAATATAAAATAAATAAATAAATAGATTTGTTAATTAATTAATTAAATGAATAAGCAATATAATATCCATTATTTTATTTTATTGAGAATCGTTTATAAATTGCTTCTCTTCAGCTTAGAGCCAAAGTCTGAGGGGTATCCATTCCGCCAAAGTCGCCCGGGGCACGATCCTGACCTCATCCCTTTTAAAGACGTCTTCTCGCTGGGCTTGCGCTCAGTGAGATTTGAACCCTAGTGGGCTCAATGAGAACCATTGAGCTTCACCGCTAGGCCAACCAACTGTTGACAAATATTTTATTTTTTTGGGAATATAAAATCCATTATTAATATAATATATTATTAATAAACTAATATTATAAATGATCTTCCAAAGGGCACGACTTTACGAAAGAAGTGTATATATAGGTATATGGAATTATAATCGAAAAAGAGGGAGAATATAGCATATAGGGTGTTTTATAAAAAGAATGAATTGAAGGACGAAGGAAATATATTTTGATAATCATTGATGGGAGTTTTCCTGCAAAGGCATCAAATATCATACATACTCATCACCAATGGAAGTAAAATAAGGAATGAGAATTAGGAATCAGAGTGGTGAACCAGGGCATTACATATGTATGCTAAGATTCTATTCACCGGCTATCATCGGGAGCTTTGATTGTGTGCTTGACCTGGCCAATGGTTGATTGCACGCATGAATATCTCCAGTCGAAAAGCCACAGAGACAAATCACCAACGGTGAACAAAATATGGCACAAAGAGTTGATATACTTGGACATGGAGGATATATTGAACAAGAAAGATATCAGATCAAATACCGACAAGATACCAAGGAGGGGTTTATTTTAGAAGATAGTCAACAATTACATTGAGGGGACATAGAATAAACTGTCTTGACTAGGTATTTTTAAGAACCAATCAGCGGTTACCATATACATATAGTTAGGAGACAAAACATATAGAATAAGATAGAAATGTATGCACTCAGCAAACCAAACAAACACTTACTAAATATTGGGTCATCCCACATAAAGATTGACAGCAAATTCATTAAGAGAGTAAATCAACAAATAAGGAGTACTCAGCAGTCCCAATGTAAGGAGACATATAATAGATTGTGATAGGTAACCTCTTCAATGTCATAGTGTGATTAAATGATCAACCAATGCAAGGGTAGAAATCAAGTAAGATCATATATTCATACAGAGAGTTGTCTTGTTTATTTCACAATTTTCTGTGGTATTAAAGAATTAAGTGAAAACGGAATATATTTTGATCCATCAAATCATTAGGCATCTAAACGAGGGATAAGTTTCCTAAATTATAAGACCAAATTAAGGTAACCCCAAACAGGGACATTACAAACCTACTGTAGCAAGCAGCCTTAGGCTAGCGATCATTGTTAGAAAATCAGTTATTTTATTGGCACCATAAGAGCATTTGGATAATAAATCTCAAGCAAACAAAAGCATGGATGTGACTTTCATAATTCCATAAAAAACTTTAAAATTTGAATGGTGTATTAGACTAGCTCCTTCAACATATGTATAGATTCTATCTGCAATTATTGACAAGGGTAAAATAGTATTTGATGTCAAGTAAGAAATTTGTTTTGTTCATTCATGGAGCAGTCATGCCCGGGGGATATGCCCAAATACACAGCAAGAAATTTCACACAACTCACAAACAAATTGCCACAATTATTTGAATTTTAACAACACATAGAAACTTGAATTATAGCCTAGGAAACATGAAGACACATTTTGCCTCGAATTTGAATTGAAGGGTTGGAAGAAAATCCAATGGCCACAAAGAATTCAAATTTAGTATATATTTTCTATTTTTTAATTTTAATGTATTGGCGTGCTAGACAACTCCCAATAGCTCCAAACAACCTCCTGATTGCTTTGGATCGCTCCAGACAACTCCTGATGACTCTTGACAGCTTCAGAAAATTTAGCTCTGAAAAACCTCCTGATTGCTCTGAATCGCTCCTAATGTTTCCTAATGACTCCTGACAACTTTGAACAATCTAGCTTTGAAAAACCTCTTAATTGCATTTGGATCGCTGATCCCGATTACTCTTGACAGCTCCAGAAAATTCCTAATTTCTCTTGATGACTGAATCTAATCAAAACCATAACTGTAACTAACTCTGATTTTTTTTTTTATAAAGATTGCAAATACACTGGAATTCTCCTGCATCAGACACCCCAGGGAGAGAAATGATTCATGAGGATGAACTCATCGTCATTTGGGCCGATTTGGAATTTGAATTTCATACTTAGCCAACTCATTTGCCTTCAATCATGATGCCTCTGTGATGCCCCCTTTTTCGGGATTGAATTTAATAAATAACATCATAATAATAAATAATAAAATAATAAGCAATAATAATATAATTGACATTATAAAATATATAAATAAATAAATATAACATGACATTCCCAATTCTAGACCTCAAAGATATACAATTGAGTGAGTTGAAATCAAAGATTTAAACTTATTCATATGGTCTTCACTGTTGTTGGCAAGCCTAAGGAAATGAAAAATGAAGAAATTGATATGAACCAATCTGCAATTAAGTGATTGAGGTTATTTATTAAAAAAGTAAGTGAATTTGGGACATAAGATACCTATATGATAAATATTGATTGCAAATAAAGAGTAATATTTAGGAATCTAATTTAACGAATAATCTTAGAGCATCAATTAATAATAGCTATATATATGTATACATGCATATGTGTGTTGAGGTAAGTGCTACTGGAGGGAGTAGTGTTATGTCCCCAACATGGATGTTTAAATATCAGATTCAAAGTAATGCTTGAGTAGCAGACTTATCAGGTCAGATAGCATGATTTAAGGAAACATAAGTGCCGTATGAAATACTTACACCCTATCGCTTCTAAGCATGAAACAATAATCCAACAATCTCATATTAGGCATGTCTAAGGGAAAAGATTTGCTCAAGGAGAAAATAAGCCATTTGATCAAGGAAACAATAATATTATATTTCAGTTAAGTAATTCTTTGCTAAATGATTAGTGCTCCATTTTTAGAGTGATGAGATTATAAGAAGGGACAATTACGAGTTAAGTTTGTAAATAAATTAATTAAAGTTAATTATTACCAAGCGGTTAAGATGAAGAGAAGTAACTGCTGAGGCAGATTATGCTAAGGGAAATGGTATAACTGTTGAAGAAGAAAATTCCATTGAGGGGATATGACTTTTAATACCATGTCCATTTGATGAAGAGTAGGGGAGAAGTGTGGATTCATCAGAGGATAGGGAAGATAGTGTTATTTGGATATTGGAACTCAGACCAGGGAGTGCTCATAAGAAGCATTCAAACAGCTAAGAGGGCATGGCATACCATCCATCATCCACAAGGATAGGGACGCACACACAAAATCTAATAATCAGGAAGGGCATGAAACAAACCGCGGGGTTATAGAGCACATATTCAGAAAGAGAAATTAGAGATAAAGACCTTAGTGCTTTCATATACTATCATATCCCTAATTACTGAACACAAAATTATAAGGATACACTTTAGAAATAGCTATCATACATTGTGCTCTATACATTCCTATATAAGAGTACATTAATTAATCTCATATACAAATATACATCTTTGCTGACCAATCACACTTATATTTTCATTGAGGAAATCCAATAACCAAAGATACATCAAATTTACAGTCTTATCCGACTTCCTTTCTTGGAGCAAGATTCAAAAATTCCTATCAAATCCTCAACTACTCAAATGCACGGTTATCAAGACAATGCTTAGGGAGAATGAACTAACTAATACAAGGATCGTAATCTCTATTCTTCCATACAAAAAGTCACCTACAGATAAAGAATTTAGTCAATCTTATTATTATTGGAAGGAATTCACCTAGCACATCCAACATAACAAATAGCGCTTAGCAGACTTTTTGCATCAGATTTTCTTTATGCCCTAAAGACCATAGTAATGGGACATTATAGCTTCCTCAGCTGGTTTATCGTTCCATCGAACCAAATACTACATGTATTCCTTTCCTCGTGTTTTCTTTGCAACTCTAGAATCAACAATAGCATCCACATTTTCAGCATTCTTTTCAGGCAGCTGATCAATCCATGCTCATTTATGATCTGTTTCTATTGGTAGATGTGTTTCTGTACTGATCTCTGCCCCATAATATCTATACAAATCACTAACATTGAATATAAGTGAGATATCAATGTCCTCTAGAAGGTCACCTTCATAGGCATTAGCTAAAAATTCCTCAAGATTTGACACAGACCTATCTTTTTCCATTTTAATTTACTATAGGTTCTCTGTGGAAATCCTTCTTCTCTCAGATGAACCCATATCAACTCGCCAACATGAATTCGTGCACTCTTCTATGCATATCAACATAGTTTTTGTACTTGGCAGTACTCTTCTCTAATTTCTCCTTTACTTCTTTGTGCAAATCTCTGATATATTCTACAAAATACTTAGCTACAACACTATTCCTCGCTAGATCTGCACAATCTTTGAGTTCACCCACACCCCTTGGGCTATATCCGTAGACAACATTGAATGGACTCTTTTCCACACTTCTATTGACTGAATTATTATACGCAAACTCTACCCGTGATAATGTAAAATCTCATTGATTTGGTTTGTCACCAACCAAACACCGCAGCAAATTACCCAAACTCTTGTTTACTTCAGTCTGGCCATTCGTTTGTGGATGGTATGTTGAACTAAAACCCAATTGTGTGCCTAACTTCTATAATGTACCCCAAAAATGGATGTAAGTTTTCTACAAATTCTGAAGATATAATACTGATGGAGTATTAATACCTTGCTGCAAATCAATCTACTACAATTTTGGGCTGAATGTTATTGTTCTAGAAGTCTGCAATAAATTCTGGAAATTATATTTTATTTCTGCACTAAATCGCCAAAGAGCAGATTGCTAGAAGAGCAGACTTAAGATTGTAATGTGTGTCCTCTATCCACAATCTTGCTCCTACTTATATATTAACCAAGGTTCTTGTCTTTACATAAGACACACCCCTTCTAGGTCGGCCCTCCAGGAAACAACCTATTCCTCTACAAATCGGTGCCCTTGTCCATTAACTAATAGTTAATTATTAATTAACTACAATAGTCAAATACAAGGCATATAAATATGCCTAGCAAATTGCTGATCTGTTCTAGGGAGATGTATTTATCATGAGGCCATATATAAAGGAAATTACATGCATTTTAGATCTGTCTAATTTGAAGAATCAGAACATTAATATGATCAAGTTATCAGGATTTAACACTCCCTCTTAACTTGATAATATAAATGAGAGAAACATATCTAGCAACATCGTTATGATGACTAAGCATAGATTTGTACTCTATGTCTATCTGATTCTTCCAAGCATGTAGTATCATGGTACACATGATACTTGTCATATTACTAAACCTGTAATATGAATTATCACTAATACTTGTGATAACAGTATTACATGTGATGTAATACATAGGATAAAATCCGGAGAATGATTAAATTCTTCCTTTATCCAAATTGTGACTCATAGGCACTGACAAGCCTATATCACAATATGATCCTGAATTAAGATCTGCCAGTACACAGGATAAAATCTGGAGAATGATTAAATTCTTCCTTTATCCAAATGTGACTCATAGGCATAGAAATGTCTATATCACAATATGATCTTTAATTCATCCAGATCTGCTAGTAGTTCCCTACTGTTTTAGAACATTATCTCAGAGATCGTCATCTCATATAATGTCTATTTATTATCACAGAGATTGTCACCTCTTTAGATAATAAACACAAATGGTGAAGCCCATAATAGTCAATAGCCTAACAATAATAATTTAACACAAAATTATTTTATTAATAATCAAAGAATACAAATGAGTTATAATTCAACCATACCAAGTCTTTTTCTGAAGTGATCTATCTTCACTCGAGAGAGAGGTTTGGTAAGAATATCTGCTGTCTAATCTGCAGTACAAATGTATCTTAACTTGACAGTATTCTTGTCTACCATATCTCTTACATAATGGTAAGGAATTTCAATATGCTTGGATTTGTCATGAAAAACTGGATTCACAGAAAGCTTGATGCAACTCTGATTATCACAATGAATGATAGTGGGATTCATGGGTTGACCAAATAATCCCACAAGTAACTTTCTAAGCCAAACTGCTTCCCGAGAAGCCATTGTAGCTGCAATGTATTCAACTTCTATGGAACTCTGTGCTACTGATGTCTGCTTTCTGCATATCCATGATATCATCGCTGATCCTAAACTGAAACAACATCCTGAAGTGCTTTTCCTATTAGTAACACTTCCAGCCCAATCTGAGTCTGTGAATCCATGTAAGTCCAAGTCAACTTTCTCATACTTGAGCCCAAGGTTAAGAGTGCCTTGTAAGTATCTCATAATGTGTTTGACTGCAATTGGTGAATCTCCTTTGGTTCACACATAAACTGACTTAAGGCATTAACTGCATAGCAAATATCAGGTCTTGTATTTACCAAGTACATGAGAGACCCAATCATCTGGTTATAAAGAGTAGAATCTATGGAGGGTGATTTTGCTGTTGCTTCCTTAAGTTTGTGTAGGTTAGTCTCCATTGGAGAAGACATAGGTTTGCAGTTCCACATTCCAAATCTCTTCAAGATGTCTAATGTATACTTTCCTTGATTAAGTATGATGCTGTTAGAGTTTTGCCATACTTCCAATCCTAGGAAGTAATGAAGGAGTCCTAAATCTTTCATATCAAATTCTCTGATTAGATCTTTCTTGCATTGATCTATAAGATGATCATCACTTGTTATTAGTAAATCATCAACATATAATATCAAAATTATCATATCATCTTTATCCTTTTTATAATAGAGATTTGGATCAGCTTCATTCTTGGAGAATCCTAAATTGGTGAGATGCTTATCGATTCTTTCATACCATGCCCTTGGAGCCTGTTTAAGCCCATAGAGAGCTTTCTTGAGCCTGCAAACAAAGACTTTAGGGTTACGAGTTTCAAATCCTTGAGGTTGTTCCAAATATACCTCTTCAGTAATCTTTCCATTCAAAAATGTTGTTTTCACTTCCATCGGATGTACTTTCCATCCCTTCGATGCTACAATAGCTAGGACTGCTCTTATAGAGGTGTATTTGGCAATTGGAGCAAAGGTTTCTTCATAATCAATTCCCTCCTTCTGAGAGAATCCTCTAGCTACGAATCTGGCCTTATATTTTTCAATGCTACCGTCAACAGCATGCTTGATTTTAAATATCAACTTAGAAGAAACAACAAATTTTCCCTCAGGCCTTGGAACAATTTCCCAAACATCATTCTTAATAATGGATTGGTATTCTTCAATCATAGCATCCTTCCAAGTTGTATGTTTAATAGAATCTGAAACATTGGTTGGTTCTGATTTAGATAAATCACTCATGTTTGCAGCATAGCTAGAGAATCTTTTGGGTCTTTTGCTTTCTCTAAAGGTTCCTTCTGGTGCAGAGAAGTCTTGTGCTATAGTCTTAGAGGCCCAAAGTGGTCTTTTCTTAGGATTTTGAGTTTCCTCAAGATTAAGATTTTGAATTTCACCTTCAATTTCTTCAATGTTCTCCCTCTGAAACTCAGGTTCATGATTTTCTTCAGAACTAGGTATATGTGAAGGATCTTCAGAACTTAGGGCTCTTTTGAATGCTAAATCTTCTTCAAATATTACATCCCTACTAAGTTCAATGTTTTTCTGACTAGGTATGTAAACTCTATATGCTTTGGATGTTTCACTGTATCCAACAAAAATACCTCTTCTGCCTGAAGGTTCAAGTTTAGTTCTTTTCTCTTTAGGAATATGAATGTAAACAGGACACCCAAATATTCTAAGATGATTGATATTTGGTTTAGAATTAGAGAAAACTTCCTCAGGAATTTTATCTCCGAGGTGGGAGCGAGGGCATCTATTTTGAATATAGACAGCAATACATGTGGCTTCTGCCCAAAGATAGAATCCTAAATTTTGGTCAAGTAGCATAGCTCTTGCAGCTTCCACAATTGTCCTATTCTTTCTTTCTGCTCTCCCATTTTGCTGAGGATTGTAAGGAGCAGTACATTCCCTCTTAATCCCTGCTTCTTTACAAAAATCCTTAAACAAATCTGAAGTATATTCCCCTCCATTATCAGTCCTAAGAGTTTTAATTTTGTGTCCTGATAGATTTTCAGTTAAGGATTTGAATTCTTTAAATCTTTTAAGGATTTCTTCTGATTCTTTACATTTCAAGAAGTAAATCCATGTCTTCCTAGAGAAGTCATCCATAAAGAGTACATAGTACAAAAATCCTCCGAGAGAAGGAATAGACATAGGTCCACATAAATCTGAGTGGACTAATTCTAAAACATTGTTAGTTTTTCTAGTGCTATTTTGAAATGGACTTTTGGTGTTCTTACCTAGTGCACATCCTTTGCATATGCTTGAATGATCTTTGTTCAACTTAGGTAAACCAGTAACCATCTTCTCCATAGTTGATAAGGCTTTGAAGTTTAGGTTCCCTAACCTTCTATGCCATACTTCATTTATATCTGCAGCTTCATGAACTAAGGCTTGAATAGGTTCCAAACATAGTTCATACAGGTATCCCTTCCTTTGACCAATCAATTTTGATTTCTTGATAGAAGAGTTTTTAGGCCAGGTCATTACCTTTCTATCCATAAATGCTACCTTATATCCATCATCCTCAAGTGTTGTGACAGAAATTAGGTTCCTCTTGATTCCAGGTACATATAGTACTCTTTTGAGGTGTAAGGAGATGCCTGATTTTAGTTTTAAGGTGCAGCTTCCAACTCCTTTGATTGGATGTGTAGAACTGTCACCTATGGTAACTTCTTCATCGGTTTCCTCCATCATTGAATCCAATACTTCTTTATACCCCGTAATGTGTCTGGATGATCCACTATCAATTACCCAAGAGTTGAGTTTGCTAGATACATCATTTGATAGTGCTGAATACAGTACATAATTTTCAGGATCATTGTCTTCTTTTGTCTTAGTTACCTCTGTGAAATTTACTTGCTGTTTTGTATTCTCAGGGCAGTTTGACTTATAATGTCCAAGTTTCTCACATTTGAAGCATTTGACTTTAGATATGTCCCTCTTGAATTTGTTATTGCCTTGAGGGGCCTTCTTCTTCTTAAAGTGTTTCTTCTTTCCTTTGTAGGAATTTGTGTTGAGAACATGAAGTTCTTCATCTCTAGTTTTCGATTCCAGTCCTTTCTTAAGTTGCCTAGATTCTTCTTGAAGGCAATCTCCTTTAAGTCTGTTGAAGTCTGGTAGATTGTCTCTAGCACTTACTCCTTGTGAGAATGTTTCTCATGAATCCGGTAACCCATCTATAGCCATAAGTGACAGGTCTTTGTCTTCAATTATGGTCCCTATACTTGCAAGTTCATCTCTTAGACTAGCCACCCTTAGGAAGTATGAATTCATAGATTCTCCCTTCCTTATTTTTATATGATTTAGTTGCCTTTTTAGTGCAAGGGTTCTAGTTGCATTGTTAAACTCATATGCATTTATTAATGCACTCATCATATTAAATGCTGTCTGATGTTTCATTAGCATAGGTACCATTTCATTTTTAACTCCATCTAATATGATTTTCATGGCTTTCCTATTTCCTTTAATCCAGTTAGTTTTATGAGGATCAGCATCAGGTTGCTTGGATTCTTTATCAACAAACTGTATTACATCATTGTCTTCAAGAGCCATCATAATTCTGAATTTCCATGCAACGAAGTGTTCTTTTCCATCAAACCTGTCTTCGGGTCTGATTGCGTTGGCCATTGAAGGTAGAAAGATGTTGCTTAGATATTTTCAAATCTGATTGTCAATTTACAGAGCCTAGGTTTGACAACTTGGCTTTGATACCATGTAAGTTTTCTACAAATTCTGAAGATATAATACTGATGGAGTATTAATACCTTGTTGCAAATCGATCTACTACAATTCTGGGCTGAATGTTATTGTTCTGGAAGTCTGCAATAAATTCTGAAAATTATATTTTATTTCTGCACTAAATCGCCAAAGAGCAGATTGCTAGAAGAGCAGACTTAAGATTGTATTGTGTGTCCTCTATCCACAATCTTGCTCCTACTTATATATTAACCAAGGGTCTTGTCTTTTCATAAGACACACCCTTTCTAGGTCGGCCCTCCATGAAACAACCTATTCCTCTACAAATCGGTGCCCTTGTCCATTAACTAATAGTTAATTATTAATTAACTACAATAGTCAAATACAAGGCATATAAATATGCCTAGCAAATCGTCAATCTGTTCTAGGGAGATGTATTTATCATGAGGCCATATATAAAGGAAATTACATGCATTTTAGATCTGTCTAATTTGAAGAATCAAAACATTAATATGATCAAGTTATCAGGATTTAACAATGGACAACAAACTTTGTATCCTGATCTAAAACAATACTTTTAAGCAAAGTGCAAACCGTGTAACTGAACTACCTCTTTGAAAACTAAATTAGCAAATGGTAAGTATCATAAGTCTTTTGACAGGGAACAAAATGAGCCATTTTAGAAAATCTATCAACAAAAACAAAAATTGAATCATTATCTCTTTGTGTTCGAGGAAACCCTAAAACAAAATCCATACTAATGTGTTCCCATGGTCTCTCTCGTATTGGTAGTGGTTGATACAACCTCGTGTTTTGTTTCACTCCCTTTGCATGTTGGCATATTCTACATCCTTGAACCATCTTCTTTACATCAACACTCATCCCTAGCCAATAATAACTCACTCAATGGAGCTATTGATTTATCCATGCTAAAATGTCCACCCAAACCACCACTGTGTTTCTCTCTTATCAAATTATCCCTCATGGAAGCTTGAGGTTTGCACAACCTCTTGCCTTTGAACAAGAAATTCTTTTGAATAAAATACTCCAGCCATGGACTTCAATCCACTCCAATTGGATTCTTACACACTATCCATGCTTCTTTAAAATACTCATGTGTTCCCATGGTCTCTTTCGTATTGGTAGTGGCTAATACAACCCTATGTTTTGTTTCACTCCCTTTGCATGCTAGCATATTCTACATTCTTGAACCATCTTCTTCACATCAACACTCATCCCTGACCAATAATAACTCTCAGCAAAGCTATTGTTTTATCCATGCCAAAATGTCCACCCAAACCACCACTATGTTTCTCTCTTATCAAATTATCCCTCATGGAACCTTGAGGTATGCAGAACCTCTTGCCTTTGAACAACAAATTCTCTTGAATAAAATACTCCAGCCATGGATTTCATTCCACTTCAGTTGGATTCTTACACATTGTCCATGCTTCTTTAAAATCTGGACCTTGTTCATACAACTCACGCAAAGAGTCAAATCCAACATTCACTTTCAGCTCTTTTAACAACAAACTCCTACTTAGTGCATCAACAACTCTATTGGATTTACCAATTCTATGTTTTAAAACAAAAGAATAGTTTTGAAGAAATTCAACCCACTTCATATGCCTCTAGTTTAACTTACCTTGGCTATTAATGAATTGCAATGCATGATGATCCATGTACAACATGAACTCTTTAGGTAACAAATACTGTCACCACTTGTTGAGTGCCTGCACAATTGCGTAAAATTCATGATCATATACAAAATATTTAATTTTTTCTTCATTTAACTTCTTGCCGAAATATGCTATTGGCCAGTCCTCTTGACTGAGAAATCCTATTGCTATTCCACTTGCATCACAGTCAACTTGGAACACTTTTCCAAAGTTTGGTAGTGTTAACACTAGCTGCTTTCCCACTTTCTTCTTTAACAACTGAAAACTCTTCTCTGATGCTGTTGTCCACTTGAATTCTTCCCTTACTCCCTTCACTATTTCTGTTATGGGAGCACATCCCATTGACATTTCTTATGAACTGCCTATAGAAGCTCGCTAACCCAGGAAAACTCCGTGCTTCAAACATACTTTTTGGAGATGACCAATCAACAATGACCTTCACTTTTTTCGGGTCCATTTTCAGCCCTTCTTCTGAAATTACGAATCGCAAATAAACTAATTCCTTTCTCCTAAAAGTACACTTTTTCAGATTCACCATTAGTTTTTCCTCTTTTAATTTTTACAATACCATCCTAATATGCTCCAAACTCTCTTCCTTGGTTTTACTGAAAATTAAAATACCATCATGATATGCAATAACAAACTTACCAAGATAAGGTTTCAACACTTGATTCATCAATCTCATGAATGTGTTGGGTGCATTTGTCAATTTGAATAACATGACCAACCACTCATGCAATACATCTTTTGTCTTGGTGTCAATACTGTTGGTACAATGCATGGACTGAGACTTGCCCTAATCAATCCTTTGTCCAACAACACTTGGACTTGTCTATTTATCTCATTTTCTTGAGATGTCATTTTATATGGTGCCTTATTTGGAAAACTTGAGCCTAGAATTAAATCCATACGATAATTGATTTCTCTTACTGGTGGCAATCCATTTGGCAACTCTTTCATTATTATCTCTGCATATTCATCAATTAGCTCTTGAATTTCCATGGGCAAATTTTCTTCTTTGCTTGCTGTCCTGTTTTGCATTAGCTGGGAAACAAAAGAAAAACAAACTCCCTTTTTCTTCGAGTCTTTCAAGAGTTTTTCCCCGAAACTAAACAAACTCTTAAATTTCCGTCAACATCTTCTTCTTTACCCTTCATAGGATTCAAAACAAATTTCTATCCATCCTTCTTAATAGTATATGTATTATTTTTTCCATCATTAACAACCTGCTTGTCATATTGCCATGGCCTACCCAGCAAGATGAGACATGCATCTATTGGTATTATATCACATAATATTTCATCCTTATAGTTAACAATCTGAAAATTGACCAAATATTGTTCTCTTACTAGTAATTGATGCTCCTTTTGCACCCATTAAACTTTGTATGGGCTGGAGTGTTTTAACCATTTTAGCTTCAACTTCCTTACCATCTCTTTGGACACAATATTGTTTGTGCTACCACTATCTACAATCACTTTACAACATTTTCCACAAGACTTACCGTAACATGCAAAACTCTATGAACATAATAAAATTAATATTATATACTAATTAAAAAAAACTGATTTATCACTACTTTCAATTTCACAAGAGCATGAAAAGATGATAGTTAACTTCCATTTGCAGTTACTAACTACTTCACATGAATTGGAAATTAACTAACTAATTCAATATACATCACAAGAAAATAAATAATGATTTAACAGTTAACTTAAACAGAACAAAACCTACTCATGTTGATCGTATCATTGATGCTTTTCAGAAGGTTGAAACATCAAGGGCGAAAGAGTATCATCAGGGTTTTTTGCCACCCAACCATGGATCTTTCGTTTGTGACTGTCACCCATACAACTTCCAAAGGAAGTATCCCAACCCTTCCCAGGAGTACATGAGTACGGTATCCATTTTCTTGCCATCCAAGACTTGGTGTAGAACCCACAACCATCTAGCCAATCAATCTAAAGACATTTTTGCCTACCAAGTGACCTTCCTAGCTAGATGTTGCACTACTGGTCTGTAATGTCCTGAACCTGTAAGGACATTGGGGTGTCGTACAGATGGAAGCTAGGGTGTTGTATGGATGGAACCTGGGGTGCCGTACACTGGAAGCTGGGATGCCGTACGGATAGAAGCTGGGGTGCCGTACGGATGGAAGCTGGGGTGTTGTATGGATGGAAGCTGGGGTGTTGTACGGATGGAAGCTAGGGTGCCGTACGCTAGAAGCTGGGGTGTCGTACGGATGGAAGATTGGGTGCCGTACGCTAGAAGCTGGGGTGCCATACGTGGGAATGCTGAGGGGGTACGGACTGAGTTGGGAGTATGCCGGAGGTGAGAGCCATTACAGTGAGCCTTAATATATACTAGACTTTAATACACATGCAATAACACTTGCAAGATAAAATAGGAATAAAAGATGTCGCTTCAGATTTGCCAAATCCAGAACTAAAGGACAAGCAGAGTAGGGTGAGGGTTGAATCCCACCGAAACTGCGAAGTACCAAATAGGGAGGATATTTCACCTCCGAAATGGCGGAAAGCAAAATCCCAACAGGAATTCACAAAACTGCAATAAAGTATCAAATCTCAACATATGCCAAATACACCCTACACACTGGTCATAAATACCCCTTTGGAGAAATTCCCGAGGGTTAACAAAAGAAGCCGACACGGCAAACACCTACAGAACAAAAATAAAAAGGGGCTGAGATAAGCTAAATCAATCGGCCCTCACACAAAAGATAAATAATTTGTTTATTTTATGACGGGGATATTACAGTCCTCCCGTCCCAAAGTTTGCTTGTCCTCAAGCAAACGTAACGCTAGATGCTGGAGAATGTGTTCACCTTCCCAAGTGGCATCGTCCAGCGGCAAGTGCTTCCAACGTACCAAGTATTCCTTCAGGGTACGGTTCTGTAGTGTCTTCTCCCGTACATCAATGATCTCGACTGGTTCCAATAAGAGCTTCCCTTCTTCATTTAGTGGAGGAAGGTCTGTGGTTACAATAATGTTCTGTCCCATGACTTTCTTCAGGCAGGAGACATGAAAGACGTTGTGGATGCGGCTCCCCTCTGGCAGTTCAAGTTCGTAAGCAACTTCGTCGATACAGTGAGTTACACGATAAGGACCATAAAAACGTGGCCTCAACTTTTCTTTTCCCTTTGCTTTCAATGATGACTGCCTGTATGGCTGGAGTCTGAGATATACTAAGTCGCCTACCTCAAAGCTTCTCTCTATTTTGTGTCTGTTAGCATAGACTTTGAGAATGTCCTGCCCTTCCTGAAGCCAGTCCTTTGCCCTCGGTGCGCGACTGTCACCCAGAATCTTGTCAATAAATGAAAGGGGTTTGTATCCATAGAGTGCTTTGAAGGGTGCCATCCCAATAGACATATGATAAGTTGTATTGTAGCAATATTCTCCCAAATGCAGCCATTTGACCCATGCCCGTTGTTGTGCTGAAACATAGTTTCGGAGGTAACCTTCTACCCATTTGTTCACAATCGGTCTGAGGGTGGTAGCTAGTGTTGGGTGAAAATTTTGTTCCTGCCAACCGAAACAATTGTGTCCAGAAAATGCTGAGGAACCGACCATCCTTGTCACTAACAATGTTTCGGGGTAATCCGTGCAGACGAAAAACTTCTTTGAAAAATTAGTTGGCTACCTGTGCGGCCTGGAAATTTGAGGAGATAGCAAAGAAGTGTGCATACTTTGTTAGCCTATCAAGTACAACAAAGATAAAGTCCCTTCCATTTACCTTAGGGAGTCCGGTAATGAAGTCCATGGAGATACCATCCCACTTCTGTTCTAGTATGGGCAAGGGTTGTAATAGTCTGGCGGGTAAGGTGTGTTCGGATTTGTTTTGCTTGCATACTACACATTCCCGCACGTACTGCAAGACATCATCTTTAAGTCCCTTCCATGTGAACCTCTCCCTGAGCTATCTATAGGTCTTGAGGAACCTCGGGTGCCCGGCCAATGGTGAGGCATGTATTTCCTTCATGATTTTCTGCTTCATTTTGGACTCAGATACTAAGTATATCCGATCCTTATAGTAAATGATGTCATCCACTACCTTGTAACTGTCATCCTGAGTGTCGTCGTCCATTAATTTACATGCAAATGTGTTTTTAGAATATTCCACTAGTAAGTGTGCCTTCCAATCAATTGAGATTTGTGATAACACGTAGATGGCCGACTTTCTTGACAGAGCATCTGCAACCACATTATTCTTCCCTTTTACATATTCAATGTCAAAATTAAAAGCCTGGATCTTACTTACCTATTTTTGTTGCCTCTCGTTTAGATCTCATTGCTCCAAAAAATATTTTAAGTTGTTATGATCGGTATGGACGGTGAACTTGGCACCCACCAGATATTGCTGAAACTTGGTCAGGCCATGCACAATGGCCAACATCTCTTTGTCATAGATGGAATATAGGCGCTCAGCTTGCGTCATCTTCTGACTTTCGTAGGCTATAGGGTGTCTTTCCTGCATCAGGACCGTGCTAATGCCCTCTCCGGACGCGTCACATTCCAGAATGAATGGTTGAGTGAAATTAGGTAGGGCGAGGACTAGGCAAGTGCTCATTGCTTCTTTTAACTTCTCAAAAGTGTGTTGTGCCTTTTCATTCCATTGGAAGGACCCCTTCTTAGTCAGATTTGTTAATGATGCATTGAGCTGAGAGAATCCTTTTACAAACCTCCGGTAATAACTGCACAATCCAAAGAAGCCTCACAACTCAGAGAGTGATTTTGGTGGAGGCCAGTCCAGTATAGCTTGAATCTTCTCCTGGTGGACCTATACTACATGTTTATTGACCATGTGCCCTAGGTACAATATTTCTATCATCTCGAATTTGCACTTGGATTGCTTGGCAAACAAGGACTGAGCCTCCATGATCCCAAGGACTTCATCCAACTGTCTCAGGTGTTCTTCCTAGGTTTTTACTATAAATAAGGATGTCATCAAAAAATACCAGCAAGTACTTACGCAATTTTTTGTTGAAGATGCGATTCATGCAAGACTGGAAAGTAGCTGGTGTGTTTGTTAGTCCAAATGGCATGACCAGGAACTCATAGTGCCCGTAGTGACAACGAAAGGCTGTCGTCTCCACATCTTCTTCCCGCATGTGGATCTGATGGTATCCGGAACGGAGATCTATTTTAGAAAAATAAATCGCACTATGCAATTCATCTAACAATTCATTGATCCTAGGAATAGGATATCTATTTTTTATTTTCTTCTTATTCAACGCACGATAGTCCACATATGTGTAATGTTCCATCTTTCTTTTTCACCAGTACTACTAATGATGCAAAAGGGCTAGAACTCGGACGAATCCATCCCTTTACGAGTAGCTCCTGAATCATTTGCTCAATCTCATCTTTGAATTTCTTGGGATGGCGGTATGGCGTGGTGATAACTGGTTTGGCGCCAGCTTCCAGTTCAATGGTATGCTCAAACCCACGATGGGGTGGTATGCTAGGAGGGATGTCTGCAAAAACTTTATCATGGGTTCTTAGGATAGCCTGTAGATCAATGTCCTGAGGTTGCATTTGTTGTCCTTCAACTGGTTCAGCCGCAACAAAGCAGTGTGCAGCCCATACTATGTCATCACGCCGGAAAATTGCCTCCATCCATTGTGCGGAGACTTCCTTGGGACCCTCATTAGCCATCCCTCGGAGAACAACTTTCTTTCCTTCGGCCACAAAAGTAAAATCCATCCGTTTGAAACTCTGTGTGTATTCATCCAAGGACTCCATCCACTGTATGTCCAGAATAACTTCCATATCATCCAGGTCTACTACAAAGAAATCCTCTGTCATAGTGTGATTAGCCATGGTGATACTCAATTGGGGAACCAAGTGTGTGCAAGGTAGGAGTGTTCCTCCCGCGACCTTGACTTGGAAACCTGCGTGAGCTTCTATAGGAAGACCTCTTCTCTTCACCAAGGATGAGTTTATAAAGTTAAGAGTGGTTCCGTTATCAAGCATCACAATAACCCTCTGCCCTTGAAGGGTTCCACGTACCCGGAATACCGTACATCTCGGGCTCCCAGCCAAGGCGATGGTCCCTCTATGCCGTACCAGTGCCGCAATTCTCTCTGTACGGTTCAAGCTAACCGTTTTGGAGACCTCTTGTGGGTGACCGTCTTTTGTGGGAAGTTTCCCTTGGTCTTCCTCATCATCATCAGACACAACCTCTATGTAGTGTATTTTCCCTTTATCGAGGCATCTGTGCCCAGGTTTCCACGGTTCCTTACAATTAAAACATAATTTCTTCCTTCAGAGCTCTTGTCTAGTGGCTTCGTCCAATGGAGGCTTCTTCAGCGGAGGTTTCGTATCTTTGTCTCTTGGAATGAACGGTGGTTTGGAGTGGGAGGAGCCTCGAGAGGAGGATGTTGATGATGATGCCATACTTCGTGCCTTTTTGATAGCCTCTACAAGGGTAGTAGGATTGAAGCTCTTAACCCATCCCCTCAATGGTTCTGTTAATCCATCCATGAAGAGTACTATCCGTCTCCTTTCGGAAATGTCTGTAACCAACACGGAGAGCTTCTGAAACTTTGTGATGTACTAGTCAACCAATCCAGTTTTCCTTAACTGAACTAGCTCTTTAAAATTAAGCTCCGGATCTTTACCATCAAATGGATCTATCAGCCTTTCAGTGAATTCAGCATATGTACTTACTTGGTTGTGTCCCAGTGTGATGGTGCCGTGATGCCACCACTGATGCACCACTCCCTCCAAGTGAAGTGCTGCAAATTTAATTGCTTCCTCCTCTGGCATTAGATTGAGCTGGAAGTATCGGCCTTCATTACCCATGCCTAGGCAGATATGGATCCGGATCCATCAAACGGTGACAGATTTACTTTACTCAACTTCCTTCTGAGATCATCATTAAAATATCCTCGGCTTCCACCTCCCGAGTATCGCATTCTCAATTCCACATAGTCTTTGTAGGATATATCCCCTTCCAAGTTTGCATTCTTCCAATCTTCTTTTAGCTGTTCTTGAACTTCCTCAAAGGCCGGTTGCCTTCCTCCTTGTGGTGGCTCCGTCCTTGGAGGGAAAATTGGCATGGAAGGATGGGAGCGTGCCGGATGAGGATTTTCTTTTCCCGTAAACGAGTCGGCACTGTGACCATTTTGTTCGCCAGATATCTTATTGTCTACCAGTTTCCGAAGAGCTTCCTCCATAAGTCGTTGAGTGTCATTGATTTGTGCCTGATTCCTGGAAAGGTCCCTCAATAGCGCTATGAAATCTGTAGGAGTGGGTTCTTGATCTGCCATTCTATCAGCTGAGTGGGATCTCCTTCATTTCCGGCTATAGACTTTCATTCACTGTCCATAGGTTGGCAAGATCTCAAGCTTTGATACCACTGTAATGTCTCGAATCCGGAAGGACGTTGGGGCATCATACAGATGGAAGCTGGGGTGCTGTACTTTGGAAGTTGGGGTGTCGTACGGATGGAAGTTTGGGTGCCGTATGTTGGAAGTTGGGGTGTCGTACATGGGAATGCTGAGGGGGTACAAACTGAGTTGGGAGTACGCCGAAGGTGAGAGCCATTACAGTGAGCCTTAATAAATACCAGACTTTAATACACATGCAATAACACTTGCAAGATAAAATAGGAATAAAAGATGTCACTTCAGATTTGCCAAATCCGGAACCAGAGGACAAGCAGAGTAGGGTGAGGGTTGAATCCCACCGAAATTGTGAAGTACCAAATAGGGAGGATATTTCACCTCCGAAATGGCAGAAAGCAGAATCCCAACAGGAATTCGCAAAATTACAATAAAGTATCAAATCTCAACATATGCCAAATACATCCTACACGCTGGTCATAAATACCCCTTTGGAGAAATTCCCGAGGGTTAACAAAAGAAGCCGACACGGCAAACACCTACGGAACAAAAATAAAAAGGGGCCAAGATAAGCTAAATCAATCGGTCCGCACACAAAAGATAAATAATTTGTTTATTTTATGACGGGGATATTACATGGTCCTAGTGACAGACGTATACTACTCGTAGCATAGTACAAAACCTTGGCCAAGGTTTTGTAAGTATAAGCACATACCCTATGCTGTCAATGTCACCACCAATCTTGTTCCATGGACCTCATGGTTCGTTTCATCGGATAATACAATCCAGATGGCATAAACCTCTATGTTGGTAAGTCTCTAGGAAGACAATATTCTACCCATCCTAGGGTTGGTCTTAGATCAATATGGATAAGAATTTCAGAGGTTCAACCTAAACTCAAGTTGCAGGTTCTCTTAGCAATCAGATTTGACCTAGAGGAACAATACAAAAGGATCTAGGGGACCCAATAGGCAAACTGTAGCTAGAACCGTATCCATGTTATTTTAATCCTTACGTATCTGTCCTAACAGAATTCTTTTCATAGGTTTCATTTCCTTAATCGAAGTCATTATTTCCTTAATGAGTATAGCTCACATAATAGTTTACATGATCCAAAAATCCAATAAAGTTGCATACAAAACCCCTGGTTCAAATAATAGATATATTGGCATAAATGCCATTATTCAAGAAGCATTTGCATGATGACATGCAACAGAGATATAATTTCTTGATACTTAAATGAACTGTTATGATGCAGCTTATAAAGCTGAAATACAATAGATAAGAATCTCAATGCTGAAAGAGATGCCACAATGTAGCTAATAAGAACTCAATGCTAAATGAGATGCCATAATACAACTAGTCTTACCATGTTGCAGATTTAAAAACAGAATGAAACCATGATGCTCCCTAATTAAATCTCGATGCAAAGCATAAGGTTACAATGCATGCCATATGACTTAGATGCAGATAGAAAATTCAATGATCAATACATAGTTCAAAGACATAATTATAAGTACATGCCACAGAATATAAGTATTCAAATTGTAGACACGCATCTATGACAACTTGATCGCATAAGGAAACAATCAAATCATTCAATCATTATAAGCAGACAGATTCCCATCAACAAATAAAAAAAGCATTCACATGCCTGCTTGAAAAACAAATGATAATAGAGATCGAGCTTCAGAAACTCTCATAGACCACGCCGTGTCCACAGTGGAAACCAGCAACAAGCAAAGACAAGAATGATGCTTTCCATTGTGAAGGAGTTTTGCTCTCTCCATAAACACGAAGCAAGAATGAATCCCCATCGCCGTCCACCAAGCCTTTTGCTTGGTGGTGGCAAGCATAACTCTCCTGTTGCCAAGGTGGCAAGAGGGAGTTACTCTTGCCATGTATGACAAGAGTTCCCACAAATAAATTAACCAATAACATAATCATCCAATATCAAAAAATTGGAGTAACTCATGAGGAAACAATGAGTGCAACATTAAATTAAACAATACAAATATATATGTCTATATATATATATATATATACGAGTATGCAAACGTATGCATACTTATACACACACACACACACACACACCGAGCAACACAAAATAATGCTAAATAACATATATTTATATATATGTATGTATGCATATCTTATACATGTGTATATATGTATATATATAATATACATTTAGACTTGTGTATATATATATATACATATATGTGCTTGTATGACGTATATATTATATATACAATATATGAGCAAAAATAAAATCAAATAAATATGAAATGCAAGGATAGTTAATTAGAGGATTGCTAAGGTTGTTTAAATTGATAAGGCAACCAAACACCAGGAACCACTTAACCTCCTAGTCACTTAGCTATCACTAGCCCTTCCTAAGGAACTGGCAACGGTTGTGGTTCTTGCTTGGATGGCATTCTTGACTTTTACCTTTACTCATGCGCTCCTATGCTGATGATACTCTTTGCTCACTCATGAGATGATTCTCCTCCTGCATCCACTGATACAAGTGGATTAGATATCCATGTCATTGAAATAAACCCAATTACCAAATAGTCTTAAATTGTATCAACAATTCATTTCCTATTTTCCATACAAAAAAAATGTAATTTCTTCCATGACAGAATATACATGAAAATCCGCATAACCAAAATTAATAAAAGTTAACATTTCCCTTCTCATTAAAATTGTAAGAACCCTTCACAGGCTCTAACTGCTGAAGCTGTTTTGTCTCAATAATTGTTTTGAAAGTTAATAATTTTTTTGAGGTTTTCACAAGTTTTAGAGAAAAAAGAAAATATACCATAATTTGAAATTCTGAAACAATTTGAAATACTACTGCAACTTCCATTTATTTTCTAATGAAATACAAGTAAAAATCTAGACAATCCTTTATTGGAAAATGATCACCAAAGGGAACTATGAAATACATAAAAAACCTGGAAGAGTACACCAGCTGTTTCAAGAATCTTTTCTTCCAACTCAATAATGCCTAATCTGATCCAACTACTCTTTTTTAACCTTCAACCAGCAAGCACACACCATATACAATTTATTTGATTTTTAGATTAAAAAAATCACAAGCCTTGGGATTTGCGCCAATTTGCCTATAGGCTGCAATTCTCTCATTCTTGGGCTGCAACTTTTATGAAAACCCGTTGTAGCTTGTTCCTCATTCTGCAATAATAAAATTGTTTTCTTCCTTCCCGACTGTTGAAAAAACAATATTGTTGAAGCACAAACAAAGTCTCTAATGTGAAACTCTCTGATATTCCAAATTCACTGGATATTTCACCAGCTCAAATGGAGATGCACAGAAGAACTACATTCTCCAATGAAAGAAGCTAAAACCCTTCTCAGAGCTCAAAATCACAATGATCAATTTTCAAAATAACAATGAATGCCCTTCTTCTTCCTTAGCAAGCTTAAATAAGCTTTCCAACCCTAAATCACCAATCTTTGGAAAGCTGCGATTTCTCCCTTTAATGCTTTGGAAAATAATCATTAAATGAATTTAATGATTTAGACTTAGGAAAAATCATTTAATATTTCCCCCTCCACTTAATATACTCATTTGGCCCCATTCGATGAGAAGTCGACCCATACTTAAGTGATTTAACATAAAGTTGGTTTAAACTTTAATATTAAATCATTAATCATTAATTAATGCTAGAATCCGCTGGAAATGCAATAACTCACTCAAAACTTAGAATCAGGCTATGCCGTTTAAAACAAGAGTTGGCATAATGATTTCCCATGTGATCAAATAATATTTCTAAAAATAGAAGGGGTCCATCTCTATGACTCTAAAAGTTTCTAAAAATAGCAAAACTCAAACAAACAAAGTCTGAAACCTCTCCATACCAAATCGAAGGCATTGAGCTTTGCAAAAGTCGAACCATCAGATAAGCATATCTTCCTTGTGCACGAATTGACCCTCTATCCGTCTCTACTAGCCTACGAGGGTTTGTTGTCAGCATAAATGAATGTACGGGTGTAATAAAGTTATGTTATGTTAATTTCGGCAGTTAGTAACTGAGACCGTTACGACGCAACGATTAGTCGTGACCCTTCGGGGATTATATGTATACACTTATTCCTGTGTTGTGGATACGAATTGAATGTACAAGCTTTTATGATTATGAATGAAATAGCCTATTGTCTTCTATGCTGGGTATTTGAATATTTGATTGTGTTTATGTTCCTGTCTGTTACCCCATATGTACAGTTCCCCTTTTCTTGAAGGAATCTCTCCGGAAGGCCTCCAAGAACCGTGGGGTCAAGAAAACATTTATTCGGCAGGGGTACTGGCGTGCACTTATGGACTTGGTAAAGAGCAGGCTTATAGGGGCAAGTCGTGCGTCAGATATTTCCTTCCAGCAGGTAGCCTTGATGAACAATCTTATGTAGGGGAAGGTGTATGATTGGGCAACAGTGTTGGCTGAACGAATGTACGCATTCTTGACCTTGCAGCGCCGTACATTTTATATGCCACACTACGTCATTGGTTTGTTTTTGGATGCTGCGGAGCACCAGATTCCAACAACAGGGTCCAATAATAGGCTAATCAATAGCTAGAATGATGTCTCTAGCTAGAAGGGGACATCACAGTCCGCCCTTCCTGAAATTGCTTGTCCTCGACCAATCTCAACTCTGGATGCTATAAAATCTCCTCGCTGTCCCAAGTAGCATCCTCCACTAGCATGTCCTTCCATTTCACCAAGTACTTGATGGTACGTCTCCTCAAATTCCTTTCCCTAAACTCAATGATAGCCTCTAGCACTAAAACCAACTTCCCCTCATCATCCAAGGGTAGAAGCACTGTAGAAGGAACAATTTGGTGTTCTAACACCTTTTTGAGACGTGACACATGAAAAACACTATGGACTCTGCTCTCTGCTAAAAATATAACTCATAAGCCACCTCACCAACTCTCCTGATCACCTTGAAGGGTCCATAGTATCGTGGCTTAAGTTTCTCGGCACCACTTTTTTTGAGAGTGGACTGGCGATAATGCTGCAATATCAAATAGACCATATCCCCTACCTCAAAAGTCCGCTCAGTCCTCTTCTGATCTGCATATTGCTTTTGTTGATTCTGTGCCTTAGTGATGTTCTCCTTAAGAGCCTTTACAATGTCTTGGCTCTTCTGTAACAAATCTCCAGCACTAGGCACTCTACTATCGGTCAACAACAGATCTATGAAATTTGGTGCCTCATATCCATACAATGCCATGAAAGGTGACTTCTGGATAGACATGTGATAAGTGAAATTGTAGCAGTACTCAACAGATAAATCCACTTAACCCAAGCCTTCTGCTGCCCTACTATGTAGTTCTTGAGGTATCCCTCCACCCATTTGTTGACTATCTTAGTCTGTCCATCTATCTGGGGGTGGTAACTAGTACTTGGAGTGAGCTCTGTTCGGCACAATCTGCATAACTCCTGCCAGAAGTGACTCAGAAACCTGCTGTCCCTGTCACTGACTATGCTTCGGGGTAAGCCATGCAACCTGAATACCTCACAAAAGAACAACTCAGCCACCTTCATAGAAGTGTATGTAGCCGTGATTGGAAAGAAGTCGGCAAACTTCGTAAGACAATCAACAACAACATATATGTAGTCTCTGCCTTGAGCTCTCGGCAGTCCTGTGGTCAAGTCCATAGATAAGCATTCCCACTTCCTGTCAGGAATCGGAAGTGGTTGTAACAAACCGGCTTGGTAAGAGTGTTCCTACTTATTTTGCTGGCAGGTGGGACACTCTCAAACATACTGCAACACCTCAGCTTTGAGCCCTTTCTATGAAAAGCGCTCTCTAATCTGCTAGTAAGTTTTGTAGAAACCAGGGTGTCCTGCCATAGGCGAATCATGATAAGTCCTCAACACCATCCTCCTCACCTCTGATTTCGAAACCAAATAAATGCGCCCTTTGTAAATGATAAGCTCATTCACAAGGGTATAGTCACTGTCTTGAATGGCTCCATCTATAAATCCCGATGCCCATGTATCCTTTGCATAGTCTACAAGGATCAAGTGTTTCCAATCCTCAGATATGTCTGTCATCATGCTCAAATGAGGTCTACGTGACAAGGCATCTGCTACAACATTTTGTATTCCCTTGAAATAGGTAATGTCGAAATCATATGGCTGTAATTTACTTACCCATTTCTGCTGCCTGTCATTAAGATCTCGCTGCCCAAGGAAATGTTTTAGGCTGTTGTGGTCTGTTTTTATGCAAAATTTGCTACCCACTAAGTACTGCCTGAATTTGGCCAAAGCATGCATTATGACCAGCATTTCCTTATCATAAATACTGAAGTTCCTCTCAGGTCCCTTGAGATTTCTACTCTCATACACAATTGGGTGCTTGTCTTGCATAAGCATCGCTCCAACACCCTCCCTAGATGCATCACAATGTAGCTCAAATGGTTTGGTGAAATTTGGCAAAGCTAAAATTGGGCAAGAAGTCATCAACTCCTTGAATTTATCAAAACACTCCTATGCCTCAAGAGTCCACAAGAAAGCCCCCTTCCTCATTAAGTTAGTCAAGGGTGTTGCGTGTCTGGAATATTTGCTGACAAATATTTGCCCAAAATCCTCTCAACTGTGTAAGGTTCATTGGAGTAGGCCACTCAATGATAGCACAAATCTTTTTCAGGATCCATGCATACGCCTTGTGCATTGATAATGTGACCCAAATACAACAACTCTGACAATCCCAGATCACATATTGACTCCTTTGCATACCAGTACTCTTTGCTCAAAATGCCCAACACTGTTTCCAAGTGCTGCAAGTGGTCATTCCATGTCTTACTATAAACAAGGATGTCATCGAAGAATACCAATACAAATTTCCTCAACTGAGGCTGAAAAATCCTATTCATTGTGGACTGAAAAGTAGCAGGAGCATTAGTTAGCCCAAATGGCATAACTACAAACTCGAAGTGGCCACAATGACAGCTAAATGCTGTCTTCTCTATATCCTACTCTCTAACTCGGATATGATGATATCCTGATCTCAGATCGATCTTTGAAAAGAAGCAAGTGCCATGAAGCTCATCTATCAATTCATCTATTCGAGGGATGGGGTACTTGTTCTTGATTGTTTTTCTATTCAGGACCCTGTAATCAATGCACATCCTGAGCGTGCCATCTTCCTTCTTCACTAATACCACTGAAGAAGCGGAAGTAGATTTACTTGGTCTAATATGACCCATGGCCAGTAACTCCTTGATGGTCTTTTCTATTTCATCCTTCAATATTTTTGGGTGCTTGTATGGTGTAATCATAATGGGTTTGGCACCCTCCTCCAACTCAATGATGTGCTCAATACCTCTATCAGGAGGTCTACCTGGTGGAATATCACTGAACACCTTATAATGCTTGATTCTTAGCTCCTGTATGTCTGGGTGATATTTTGATTTTTTCTCCCCTTGTGTTGGCAACAAAGTGCAATGGGCTGCCCACTCAACCTGGTCATGTCTCAGCAAGCTCTCTATGCATCTATTAGACATCATCCTCAACTCACTATCATGGATGACCTTAAGTATATGTGTCTTCCCATCCGACTAGAACTTCATCTCCATATCTCTCAAATCGAGAGTGAATACTCCAATGTCATGCAACCAAGTCATAGCAAGCACCAAATCTGTGTCACCCATGTTTACAACATAAAAATCAGCTTTGAAGTCAAAGTTATTAATCTTTAGGGGTAGACCTGCAATCTTCCTATCACATTTGAGGATGTAGCCATCAACTACCCTCACTCTCAGACCCTCAAACTACTTTGTCTGAATCCCACGCCTCTCAACCAACCTGGAATCAATAAAATTATGAGTGGCACCTATATCAAGTAAAGTGATAACTCGCTGCCCTGCCAACACTCCTCTCATTTTGAATGATCCCTCCTGCTGTACACTGCTGAGATAGGCCACCTTAAGTGTACCCTCAGTCTTTTCCTCACTTGTAGTCATTTGGTTCAACTTTTCATCATCTGTGCTTTCCTTTTCTTCAATTGATTCCTCATTTTCTGATTCGTAGTCCGAATTTTCAGAATCGGAATCCTCATAATAAGCCCACATAAACCTATTTGCTTTGCCCTTGGGGCTTAAAGGACAATCATAGTTCATGTCATAAGGTCCTTTGCAATAGAAACATAATTTCTTCTTACGTAAATCATTAAGTGTTTCCTTGTCAAGTGGTGCAAAAGATTTATCTTTATTCTCATTTTTAAATTCAGTCTTCTCTAGTTTCTTAAAGAATGGTTTATTGCTTGTGCTGGAAGAAGCTGCCTTGGACTGAAATTTATTCATTGGAGCTGCATGCTCCATACTCCTAGCTTTCTTCATAGCATCCTTCAGCGTGAAAGGTCAAAAGCCTTTACCCAACCTCTCAATGGTTCGATTAAGCCTTCAATAAATAATGCTATCAACCTCCTCTCTAATATATCTGGCACCATAACTGAGGACTGCTGAAACTCATTAATGAATTGCTCTAAACTCCCTGTCTGCTTGAGCTATGCCAAGTCTCTGAAGTAGACCTCTGAATCTTTCTTATCAAATCTCTCAACCAATCTGTCCACGAAGTCGTGGTAAGAAGTCACCTAATTATACTGAGGAGTGATCAACCCATGATACCCCAATCGTGTGCTACTCCCTCCAAATGTAAAGTGGCATATTTTATTGCCTCAATCAATGTCATAGGCCTCAATGCAAGAAAAGTATCAAGCTTGTGAATGCAAGCTTGAGCTGCCAATCTACCACTACCATCAAAAGTGGACAAAGTAAGCTTGCATGTAGCATGCTTCAACTCATTATTTTGTCCCCTGGGTCTGCTGTCTTGTCTAATTGCATGGTAGTGTTCTCTTCTCTGGTTCAAAAACCTCTCAAAAGTCATCCTCTCTCGCTCTTGTGGTGCCAATAGCTCCCATTCATCATTAGCAGCCATAAGGATGTCTGCAAACGTCTCATCCTCGGCTTCCTCTGCTGGCAATTGTACTGGTTCCTGTCAAACAAAGGTAGGACGTGTGGGCTTGTCTGCTGTCCTAGAATGTGTCCTTTGTGCCCTTGGAGATCCTATATCACTCTTGTTATCCTCCTGATCCAGATTTTGCCTTGCCGGTGGGTTCATGCGCTCTACCATGGTGGTAAGAGCCTGAAGCGCCTGAGCTACAGGTGCTGCTGCCCTGTAGCCATAGCTCTAAAAAACTCTTTGGTTTCTTGATCTTCATCTTTCTTGTTTACCCTGGGTGGGCTACCATCATGCCTATCACCCATGATGCCTGATTGCTTGTCTAAAACTTGTTCACCTTCAAGGAAGGCTCTCCTACATGTATAATATTGGTGAGGACCAACTTCTTCTGGCTGCATGTAAAATCCCTAACCCTCAGGATGGCAGGATTTAGCTTTGATACCAATGTAAGAACCCTTCATAGGCTCTAACTGCTGAAGTTGTTTTGTCTCAATATTTGTTTCGAAAGTTTATAAATTTTTTGAGGTTTTCACAAGTTTTAGAGCAAAAAGAAAATATACCATAATCTTAAATGTTGAAACAATTTGAAATACTGTTGCAACTTCTATTTATTTTCTAATGAAATACAAGTAAAAATCCAAACAATCCTTTATTGGAAAATGATCACCGAAGGCAACTATGAAATACATAAAAAACCTGGAAGAGTGCACCAGCTGCTGCAGGAATCTTTTCTTCCAACTCGGTAATGCCTAATCTAATCGAACTTCTCTTTTTTAACCTTCAACAAGCAAGCACACACCATATATAATTTATTTGATTTTTAGATAAAAAATCGCAGACCTTGGGTGTAGGCGTGCAATAAACAATAAATAAAGTTAGATGTCAGGTTTGGTTAAAGTATGTTTAATCAATTTCTGTTAGTAGTAGTTAGTTGTTCTGTTAATAGTAATTAGTTGGAAACGGTTGGTCTCGAACCAACCTTTGGCTGTCTATAAGAGAGTCCAGCATCGTATTGTAGAGGTATCTTGGGGGAAGACATATGAATGGCAATACGAGGAAATTAATTATAATTGTCTCTGTTCTGCTGATTATATGGTGTTCACTTATGTTTCATTTATGTTCTGTTTATGTTCCATCCATGTTTCAGTTTTGTAGTTTTGTACCATTGTGATCAGATAGAGCATATCGGCAATAAACATTTTGGCGCCGCTGCCGAATACAAACCTGAGGTCTGAGTGGTAAGGGGTTAGTACCTTGGCTAGTACGTGACTGGTACAGTATGTGACATAGCTTCATGCTAGTACGTGACGGGTACAGTACGAGATTGGTACAGTGACTAATAGTTGGTCGGAGCACGGAACTGGTACTAGTATAAGGCTAGTACGGTTGGATAGTTCAAGGCTACTACGTGACTAGTGCAAGGCTAGTACAGTGGGCTAGTATGTGACTAGTACAAGGCTAGTACGGTGATGAGTACAACAAGATGGAAGCATAATGGGCCGCGAATTAGTTCAGTCGACCTTAGTAACCGATAGCGATCCTGAGGATAACGAAGTAACAAGAGAGGACCAAGTCACACAAGATTTGATTTAGTCCTGGGAAGTGGCGGTAGACAAGTACATGGAACGAGAGGCCGAACAACGGGGTGACATCTTGCCTAGCAGAGTACGGGCCGAACTCAGTGTCAACTTCGCAGTATACAACCTCCTGGGAAGTATCCCAAGGTTGTTGGCTCGAGAGTTGGTGAAACTCGAAGAGGAGCAAGAAAGTGTGAGGAAGGAGCAATGACGACAGCAAGTTCTTAAACAGTATGAAGAAAGGAATCGGAGTGAGGAAGAACCCCGAGACCCACCCAGACGGCATACCCCCCACAAAGCAATTAATTAATGCCAAACCTCCTCAATAAAGACAGGAGAAGAGACACGGGAGGAAGAAGAGGTTGACCCAGAAAAGTCCGTAAGAAGATCCCTGCGTATCCAAGAGCAGTTGGAAAGACGGGTACGGCTACAGCGGGCAGTAAGCCGTTTGCAGAAATCTCTTACACCACAAGGAGTGGACGACCCCCGGGAGGACTCTACACAAGGGTGGAACAGAGTATATAGAAGTCCTTGGGCCGAGGAGATTGAATCTCCAACTGATATCGCGAAGCAAACCCCATTGCCAATCACATACTTCAACTCTTCCAGTGACGAGGAGGAGACGGTTGATGGTGAGGTTGGTGATTTGTTACATAACTTCAGGGGCCTAACTATCTCGGAGGGAGACGTTGGCATGGCCAGAGGAGCGAAGGACAACCAGGGACACACAGTTGGCAGACCACCCATACTGATCGGTGGGAGCATTAACAAAATGGCGCAAAACACAGATAAACAGAAACTCCCAAGATTCTCTGGAGATGGAGCAGACGATCCTGGCAGGCACTGTAGAACTTGTGTCACAATATGGGAGGCTAATGGCATAACGGATGAAGATGTCTGGTTAAAAGCATTCCCAGCCACCCTATAGGGGATTGCTATTGACTGGTACGCAGATTTACCCTTGAGTGCAAAAACCACATGGAAAGATCTGAAGAGAGCATTTGAAGAAGAGTTCCGACTCCTTCGGGACGATGATGAGGTGATGGCTGAAATCTACAACACCAAACAAGGGAAACATGAGACTGTAAGGGCATTCTACCGGCGACTGAAGGAATTAATAGGCAAAATGGACAAGGAACCAGCCGATGGGCTAAAGAAAGGATGGTTTATTGAGGGCCTCAATTCATTTCTTCGGAAACAAGTGAAAGTAGTCCCACCATCGAGCCTAAAGGCAGCCTACGATAGGGCTATGGACATCGAAAGTGAAAACAAAACATCCAAAGGGAAGAGGTGCACTAGTGGTGATGAGAGCAGCGATGAGAACCAAACAATACAAGCATTGAGAAAGGATATGGCTAGAATGATGAAGGAAATGAAGATGGCGAAGGAAGAAGCAAAGGAAGGGAAAGAACTATGGTGCACGGAATGCAGATTGGAAGGACACACTAAGAACAATTGCCCCAAGAAGTCATTCTGCGATATATGCCAAGTACTATGGCACTCTATCAACGAATGCCCGTACAACCTTAAAGCAAGAAGTGCCTAGGTACTCTATACTCAAGAACAGGCAACACCACCAACTACACCGTCCAAAAACATAAACATGGAGGCTTCACCAAGAGGGTATAGGGATAACCGTCGAGGAAGCAATAATAACAACAACAATAACACTCCTCATAGCCGCATTCAATATGATGCCAAAGGAAGGCCCATGATACAGTGTAGGAGATGCAACGAGTGGGGACATTTCGCGCGCAATTGCCAAAGTGGAAGCGGACAGGGAGGCCTTCTTTGCAAATGGTGCGGGCCAAGCAACCATGAGGACACCAATTGTCCGAGACAAAAGTCGGTCAACATGTTGGATGTGGCACAACCACAGCCTGTTATGGCCATTACCAGATCTCATGTAAGGAAGCTAACATATCTAGAACCATGTACCGAAAAAGAAAGGTTGAAGGAAGCACATGAGGTGGTGGAGCAAGCAATGAGAAAAGAACAAAAGAAGAATAAGACCACAAGAATGGAACGATCGGAATCCAAAGCGAACATCATGGAACAAATGCTACAGGCCATAGTTCCAGTCCGGGTGGCTGATCTATTGCAAACTATGCCACAACTTAGAGTAGCCATCACACAAATGGACAGCAACATGGGGAAGAAAGTAGGGCCTCGAGAAGAGAAAGGCAGGGAGGTTCCGGAACAAATGAAGGAGCCCAGGGAACCAACGTTACTATCAGTAGGGGTGGGGAGAATGCCAGCCGTGGTTGAAATGGAGATTCTAGGGTACAAGCTGACCAACACAATCATAGATGGAGGGTCGGCCGTGAATGTCTTGCCAGAAGAAACTTGGAAGGCATTGGGCAAACCAACCCTATGGCCACCAAAATTTCACTTGGTTGGAGTAGACCAGCACGAAATAAAACCTCTGGGAACCTTGATGGGACAAAAAGTAGTCATCGGGACGCAACAATTCCTCTTGGACTTCATGGTGATACCACTGGAGAAAAAGGGTTATGATGCACTACTGGGGAGAGGGTGGCTCATACTGGCAAAAGCAGACCACAATTGGAAGAAAAATATTATCTCCATTGAGAAAGAAGGGAAAAAGTATATCATTGACCTGAGGAATCAGGCTGTGAGCCAGGAAGTAGCATCTGATTTGGAATCGGACAATGAAGATAAAGATGCCGAGATGGAACCAGATGAGGAAGGGGTTCTATGACTTGGGGATTGTTCAGAGGATGAAACCAGCTCCCTAAATGGGTTGTTCCATTGGCAGATGGAGGATTATGAGATCTTCCGCCCCGAGTGTAATGTGCTGGAAATCTTGGAAATAGAGGAAAATGAAACTTATCCACAAGAATACAAGGAGTACAAGGAAGGTATGGCAGACATGGACAGAATACCGGCACATCAATTTGGTGAGAAAATTATAAAATACGAGGAGCCGAATCTGAAGGAGATGAACTTGGGAAAGGAGGAAGATCCAAAAATGATCCTAGTAGGGGATGACTGGGACCCTGTATTGAAAATTGCTGCATTCAAAATATTCTTGGAGTATAAGGATGTATAAGCATGGACGTATAAAGATTTAAAGGGGATACCACCAGAATTATGCGTACATCACATACCATTAGTACCAGGGGCAAGACCTGTCAGGAAACGCCCATATAGAATGAACAAGAATTATGCAGGGAAAGTACAGGAAGAAATTGAAAAGATGCTTGAGGCACGAATTATATTTCGGGTACAAACTAGCAAGTGGGTATCACCCATAGTTATATCCCTGAAGAAGGAAGCAAACCAGATACGTATATGCGTGGATTTCAGATGCCTAAATGCTGCAACTATCAAGGACCCCTTCCCAATACCCTTTACGGATAGCATTCTGGAAGAAGTGGTCGGGCATGAAATATACTCGTTTATGGACGGGTTCTCAGGGTACAACCAAATAAGCATAGCTGAAGAAGACAGATTGAAAACCACATTTGTAGTAGTGGACGGGGTGTATGCCTACAATCGGATGCCCTTTGGACTATGCAATGCACTAGCTACTTTCCAAAGGATTATACAACACATATTTGACAGAATGTCCACTAGAAATTTTAAAGCATTCCTGGACGATTGGTCCATGTATAGTGGGGAGGAGAATCATTTGAAAATACTAACGGAGTGCATGGAATGATGTCGAAAAGCAAGGCTGGCTCTAAACCCAAAGAAGTGTAGATTTCTGGTACCACAAGGAGGATTACTCGGACATATAGTCTGTAAGGAGGGATTGAAGACTGATCCTAATAAGGTTAGAGTAATTGTAGAGATGGAAACACCAAAAGATATTACGGGAGTCAAGTCCTTTTTGGGGCATGTAGGGTACTACAGATGATTCATAAAAGGGTTTGCGGAAGTCTCACTACCACTGGAAAAACTTACCAGAAAAGGGGAACCCTTCGGATGGGTGGAGGAGCAGGAAGAGGCCTTTAGAGAACTCAAGTCGAGGCTGGTAAGCACACCCATCTTAGTTTATCCAGATTGGAAGAAAGAATTTCATGTACATGTAGATGCTTCAAATTTTGCAATAGGCGCAACTTTGGCACAACCAGGCTCCAGTAGGTTAGACCACCCTGTATATTTTGCCAGCAGATTGCTATCCAAAGCAAAGAGGAACTACAGTACTACGGAAAGGGAGGCACTGGGGATGGTATATGCGGTTCAAAAATTTCGCCACTATTTGCTAGCCACACCATTTACATTCTTTGTGGATCACCAAGCACTGATGTACTTGGTCAATAAGCCGGTAATCCAGGGGAGAGTAAGCTGGTGGTTGATCTTACTCCAGGAGTTCACTTTCAAGATAGTGGTGAGACCAGGGAAAAGTCATGTGGTAGCGGATCACCTCTCACGAATCAGGTCAGGAGAAAAGGCACAAGGAGGGGTAGAAGATGATTTCCTAGATGCACACTTGTTCCAGATAGCCATCCTACCATCCTGGTATGAAAAAATTGGGCAATACCTCTCCACAGCAACATTTCCACAAGAAATGACTATAGGGGAGAGGAGGAGAATAGCACTAAAAAGCACCACTTTCCAATTAATCGGTGGATTACTGTACAAAAGAGGGCCGGATGGGATATTGAGAAGATGTGTGATAGAGGAAGAAATACTCGGAGTCCTCAGGGAGTCTCATGAAGGGTTGGCAGGAGGGCACATGGGACCAGATGCCACGGCGCGCAAAGTACTCCTTGCAGGATTATGGTGGCCTACACTCCATGCAGATGCGAAGGAATGGGTGTTAAGGTGTGACACATGTCAAAGGGCCGGGAAACCGTTGAAGCAGGACTCCGGGAAACCGTTGAAGCGGGACTTCATGCCTCTCTTTCCATCATAGCCACAAGAACTTTTTGAGAGGTGAGGATTGGATTTTGTGGGACCACTCCTGACAAGTACGAGAAGGTGCCGATACATAGTGGTAGCCACGGAATACCTCACCAAATGGGCTGAAGCAAGAGCCCTACCAGATAACACTGCACTCAGCACAGCAAGATTCTTGTATGAACAGATAGTAACACGGTTTGGGATACCCATACAGATCACCAGCGACAGAGGGGTTCATTTTGTGAACCAGGTAATAAGGAACATAACTACTGAATTCAGAATTTTTCATACCTTATCAAGTCCCTATTACCCTCGAGCAAATGGCCAAGCAGAGTCCACAAACAAAATTCTAGTGTCGATTCTATACAAGACTTGCAGAGTTGAACAAGGTGATTGGGAGGAAAGGTTGCCTGCTGTACTATGGGCTTACCGCACAGCCTACAAAGCTACTACGGGACATACCCCATTCCAACTGATGTATTGGCAAGAAGCAGTGATGCCTGTGGAATACACTATACCCAGCCTCAGAATAGCAGTTCAGAATAGATTAGGAGAAGAAGACAGTATGAAGGAAAGACTGGTCGCACTGCAAAAACTAGACGAGCGACGCATGATGGCACAGTGGGCTATGGAAATTGCACAAAAACGGAGGAAGTTTTGGCACGACAAACATTTGCGGAAAATGGAGTTCAAACCAAGACAGTTAGTGCTCAAATATAACGGGCGTAACGAACTTTGAGCAGGGAAGTTTCGAGTTCGTTGGATAGGTCCCTATAAAGTGCGGGAGGTAGGAGCCAATGGGGCAATAAAATTATCAACTTTGGATGATAATCTCATCAAGGACCCAGTAAACGGATCAAAACTAAAGGTGTATAAGGAGAAGGAACCAATTGCAATTAACATGTTGGGGTATGTAGTCGAAGGTGAATGGACAATGGGTAGAAGCCAGGAAGTGGAGGACGACCCTGTCATAACTAAAGAAGCATACCGCAAAGACCTCGAATGGGCCAAGCCCCTGGGGGATTTGGAAGAACGATTGGCTCCGAAACTAGTATAGGGAATTGCAGTGCCAAGGATACATAAACATCTGACGAATGCTTTATTCGGGACCCCTACCTTGTGGGTTCAAAGAAATGGCTACTGGAAATGGAAGGCACCCTACAAAGGGCTAAGAGAAGGATACATAGCCTATGATATTGATGAAGATGCAGAAGCGGCACAACAACAAAAGGGGGCCACCTGGGAAATAGAAGAAAGGGATTGGGATGAAACTACTTGAGGACCTTGTTTGAAAATGATTCTAAAAATAGAAGACCTACTCATCGTGGATGACAAAGAGAACTTGTGGAAAGTAATTCCCAACCCAGCTGGAGTTCCTGAGGTCCACTTGGATGAAGGAAAAGTAATTTGGTATCAGAAGTATGGAGGTAGATATATCGATGAGAGCTATAAAGGAATAAAACCTGCACCATTGGTGGATAAGATATTTGATCTGAAGTACTTGAGAACATGTTGTGAGAATGAATGCTATAAGACACCGCCAAGAAGATGTATATGGGAATATGCGTCAGAGATCAAAATGGATGATAAAAGGAGAAAGGATTTAAAAAGGAAAGAAAAGCCAGGTATGTTTAAAAACATAATTTTTTCTAGTGAAAATAAAAGAAGGAAAAGTGATTATGAAGAGGAAAAGGAGACAAAAATTAAAGGGAAAGAAAGAAAAGGTCATATACTTAGAAAACATGTACACATAAAAGATGTGCAAGGGGGAGTATTAAAAAATTATAAAAGGAAGTATAGGACACATAGAAGAAATTATAAAGTTCAGGTAAGCAAGGAGGAACGGGAAGCAAACACTCATAGGGAGGAGGCACCGTATGAAGGAGGTAGACCGTATGCAGAGAGTGTCCGTACGCAGAAGGTGTGGGCACGCAGAGGGTGTGAGTACGCCAAAGGTGTCCGTACGGGAGGGCGTCCGTGTGCAGCGTACGAGGGTGGCCGTACGCAGAGGGTGTCGGCAAGGGGGTGTGAGTACGCAAGGCATCCATACACAGCGTATGAAGGTGTCCATACGCGTGGAGAAACTAAGGGCGTTCATACGCTCTGTACGTAGGTGAAGTTTGAGGGCAAGGGCGTCCATACGTGGGAGAAGTCTGAGGGCATCCGTACACACTGGCAGACATAGGGGCGTATGCACGGCAAGGAAGAAGGCCGTACGCAAGGGGAAGAGGAGTGTACGCAGAGGTCAGTGTACCAGGTGAAAGGACGTACGCAGGTAAAACCGTACGTACAGCAAGGGAGGAGCAGCACACATGCACAAGGCATATACGTACGAAACATACACGTACGCATCAAGCCGAAGAACAAAAACACATATACGCAGGCCCAAAACGGAATTGGAGTGGGCTATATTAACATGGTGAAGGGCAGCTTCGGCAACCCCAAGAAGGGTAACTTTGATATCCAGTATAAAAATCAAACTCCCCCCAGCCAAAAGACACTTACAATGGCAGATATAGGTACTCAAGTTGTAGTGGAGGAGATGGGGTTTGAAGGAGTTACAGGAGCCGAATGCAGAACATGGTGGGAGACCCACGTAGAAGACCACCCGTTGAAGGATGCACTAAGAAGGGCTCAGGTAGATAAGATCATATTTATGCCAATTTTTGAATTAAAAGAATTTGAGTACATCTTACGAGCACTAGTGCAGGGGTACCAAGAAGATAAACACAAATCTGTAGTGGACTATCTAGGGCACAAAGTGATAGTTTCATATGAGGCTAAAGAATTCACCAAGGTATTCAAAATTCCCAGCCGTGGGGACTTTGTTAAAAAACCATCAGCTAAGTTGGCCAAAGGGGAAAGGAAAAAACTTTTGGGGGAAGTGTGTGGGGATACGCTCATAGAAGAGCAGTGGTAGGACATTGAAAAAAACAGCAGTCGAAGGGGATTGAAGAAAGCATACATATCTTCCCCAGAATGGAGATGCGTGATGGATATAATAAAGAGCAAGCTTACAGCAGCCAGCCGAGGTTCGGATATAGCAATTTGGATGTTACGCCTAATGAAGGGACTGAGGAATGGGAAGGTTTACAGTTGGGGTAGGCTCCTTTCAGACAGAGTACGAGAGTTCATGATGCTGAAGCACAAAACCATGTACATACCACACCACGTGATTTCCTTGTTCCTCGAGGCAGTAAGGACGCAAGTGCCACCAGACAGAAGGGGTGGACTCGTAGCAGCAAGTAGGGTGGAACCCTACAAACCAGCTATGTATTACTAGATGCATATGGACACATGCACAGGGGAACCATCCAGGAAGAAAGCAAGACGAGGAGATCTCAGCAAAGGAGGATGATCAGGAAGGAACCCAGGATGAGGAGGAAGGAGAAGGAAGTGAAGCAGAGAAAGGAACCACATCATCATCCGATGGGAATGAAGGAGAATTTAGAGGCGCACATACAGCTCTACAGGAGATAGAAAGAGTGGAGCACGATGAGACACCAATTTCTCCAGCCCCCATAACCAGTTGGGGACTTAAAAGGAGGATAACCTTCAACCCTCCCCAAATCTCCCCTACGGCTCATTGGGCACCAAGTACTTCCCAAGGACAGCAAGTGCAGCAAAAAGTCATCAACGTAACTAACCAGAGAGCAGGAGTACCTATTACAAACAATCCTCAGAACCCACTAGAAACTCAACCAGAAGGTGAGTGGATGCAGCCACAGGAAGTGATAAACACAGAAGTAGGTACAGAAAAAGAAAAGACTATGGAAGTAGAGGATGAGACAGACAGCCTGTTGGCGAAATACCAGATGGAGGCCGCTATCCCTACCACCTCACCACTACTAGAAGACGAACACATACCCCATTCACCAGTACGAACTATGGAGGAAACTGTAGAAGAAGGGGAGAAGCTGGAGAATGAGGTAGAGGAAGAGGAGGACTCCTTCCAAAATTCAGCAACACAGTTCATGGCCAGACTAGATGACCTAAAGGAAGCCACGCAACAGATGTTGGATAGGTCGGCAAATGCAAATATGGGTATGATCACTAAAGCAGTAAAGACTTTGATGGCATTCATGATGGGGGGATGTGAGGCAGAGTTCTCCCAACACATGGTAGACCAAGGATGGTCCGAGGAAGAATCGGTGGAAATGTTGGAGGACTGGGCAGCTTCTCACACTGTGGGTCAATATATTGATGGAAGAGAGCATAAGCATAAGGCACAGGGAAAGATTTGGGATTATCTAATAGAGATGGAGCATGCTTTCCGCACCACGTTCCTCCACCTTTAGAAAATGGTGTGGACTACCAAAAGGGTTGATGAGGCAAATACAGCCGCACTGGAATAGGAGAAAGAACTGAGGATGGAAGTGGAAGCTTTGAAACAGGAATTGGCACAGGAGAAGGCGGCTCGGGAGGAGGAACAAGCCATCAGGACCACAAAGGAACACTTATTGGTCACCACTGAAAAGGACAAGATGGACGCTTTGCGACTCCTCAAAGCAACTAGGGAGAAGCAACTGGCGACAGAAAAGGAATTGAAAACCCTGCGCAGCTCGGGCTCCACCACAGGGACACCTTCTTACTCCCATCTTTCTCAGTAGACATACTAGTTGGTGTATTCTCCCATTTTGTAATGTCGTCTGGAAGACGATAAGTTTTGGGGGGGGATGATGTAGGCGTGCAATAAACAATAAATAAAGTTAGATGTCGGGTTTGGTTAAAGTATGTTTAATCAATTTCTGTTAGTAGTAGTTAGTTGTTCTGTTAATAGTAATTAGTGGAAACGGTTGGTCTCGAACCAACCTTTGGCTCTCTATAAGAGAGTCTAGCATCGTATTGTAAAGGTATCTTGGGGGAAGACATATGAATGGCAATACGAGGAAATTAATTATAATTGTCTCTGTTCTGCTGATTATATGGTGTTCACTTATGTTTCATTTATGTTCCATTTATGTTCCATTTATGTTCCATCCATGTTTCAGTTTTGTAGTTTTGTACCATTGTGATCAGATAGAGCATATTGGCAATAAACATTGGGATTTGCGCCAATTTGCTTATAGGCTGCAATTCTCTCATTTTTGGGCTGCAACTTGTATGAAAACCCATTGTAGCTTGTTCCTCCGTATTCTGCAATAATAAAACTGTTTTCTTCTTTTCCAACTGCTGAAAAATCAATACTGTTGAAGCACAAACAAAGTCTCTGAATGAAACTCTCTGATATTCCAAATTCATTGGATATTTCAACAGCTCAAATGGAGATGCACAGAAGAACTATGTTCTCCAATGACAGAAGTTGAAATCCTTCTTAGAGCTCAAAATCACAATGATCAATTTGCAAAATAACAATGGATGCCCTTTCTTCTTCCTTAGCAAGCTTAAATAAGCTTTCCAACCCTAAATCTCCAATCCTTGGAAAGCTGCGATTTCTCCCTTTAATGCTTTGGAAAATAATCATTCATTTAACATTTCCCCCTCCACTTAATATACTCATTTGACCCCATTCGATGATAAGTCGACCCATACTTAAGTGATTTAATATAAAGTTGGTTTAAACTTTAATATTAAATCATTAATCATTAATTAATGTTGTAATCCGCTGGAAATGCAATAACTCACTCAAAACTGAGAATCTGGCCATGTCGTCTGAAACAGGAGTTGTCATAATAATTTCTCATGTGATCAAATAATATTTCTAAAAATAGAAGAGGTCCATCTCTATGACTCTAAAAGTTGCTAAAAATAGCAAAACTCAAACAAACAGAGTTTGAAACCTCTCCATACCAAATCGAAGGCATTGAGCTTTGCAAAATCGAATCATCAGATAAGCATATCTTCCATGTGCACAAATTGACCCTCTATCCGTCTCTACTAGCCTACGAGGGTCCAATTATAGGCTAATCAATAGCTAGAATGATGTCTCTAGCTAGAAGGGGACATCACAAAAATTCACATTACTGCATTTAACTGAATTCCTTTTAACTATCATAGTCACATTTCACAGGAATTAGTTATATTATATTTATAAAATAATAAGTTAACTAGGAAGCGATGTAACACTTACATCTGTTTTTAAACCAATTCCTCCTTTGAACTACTTCAACTTCTTCCTTCCTTGGATTTAACAAAATCCGTCTTATCATTAAGGATTCTCCATCCTCTAGATCGTCTCCTTGTCTGGAAGTTTCTCGAACTTCATCTTCCTCTTGGGCTGCATGAACTCTGGCATCTTTTCCTTTACCTCCACCTTGCTGTATTTGTGGATATTCAAAGGTTATGTACCCAATTTCCCCACATTGGTAGCATGTACTAGTGGAATCTCTTTCTCTTCCTCTTCCAAAATTTCCACATCCTTTGAAGGACTCTCCTCTTCCTCTAAAATTTCCTTTACCTCTTGTTTCTTGAGTGTATGAACTCGTCTAAGAGGTACCCTCTTCATCTTGTTTGGTAGAATTTCCTCTTCCACCACTATTTTGACCTCTACCATGTGTATTTTTGTCTCTTCCTCTATTATTATTTTGTTTTTTTCTGTTCAACTTCTCTTTAGCCTTCAAAGCATATTAATAGGCCTCTTCAATATTATGCAGTCTTAGTAAACTTACTTCATCTTGTATTGACATATGCAGACCATTCAAATACCTTGAAACTTGCTCTACATCATGTTCAACGCGGCCTTCTTTTATGTTCATTCGATAGAACTCTTTTGCATATTCCTTGACACTTGTTTCTCTTTCTTTCAAATTCTGCAATTTTGAAACAAACTTATAGGGTAGTTTGCTAGCAGAAATTTTTCTTTCAACTTTGCTACCATTCTATCCCATGATTTTATTTTATCTTTGCCTCTTCGCTGTCTATCAGTTTGCAAATGATCCCACTAAAGGGATGCATGACCTTTCAATTTCGTACATTCATACTTCACCTTTTTATCTTCTTTTGTACTTTCAAAGTCAAAATATATCTCCATTTTGGAGACTCAGTCTAGTAATTCATTTGGATTCAAATTATCGTTGTAGTTTGGAGAGTTAGAACAGGGTCTAGTGTTTACTCTGGTTATGGTGTGAATAAACCTTTACTCTCCTTGGCTGAGCCTAGGTTGAGTTTCTTCTTCCGCTACCTCAACTTGTTCATCTTCCTCATCACTTACATCTTTAACTTGAATACCTCTACACTGTGATGTTTCAATGGCTTCTAGCCTAGCTGATATTCCTCTCAACATCTCCATCATGATGGGGTCTGCACCTCTTAGTGCTCCTCTTCCCCTACCATGTCCTCCTTGTGCCATTTCACAGAAGTTCACTACAATTGTAGGTCTGCTCTTTTCCTCTTCTTGCCCACAGCAAAGTCTCCTTCAGAACTTTGTTGTTTTTGACAACTTCAATTCACTTCAAACCTGCTCTTATACTACTTGGAGTAGTCATCCTCGAGGATATGCCCAAACACAGTACAAGAAATCTCACAAACAAATTGCCATAATTATTTGAATTTTAACAACACAGAAACTTGAATTACAACCTATGAAACATGAAGAAATGTTTTGCTTCCAATAAGAACTCTCTTTCAATTGAATTTGAATACATATATATACATGAGGAAAGTGAATAGCCATTCCAAATTTGAATTGAAGGGACGGATGGAAATCCAACAGCCACAAAGATTTCAAATTTAATATATTTTATATTTTTCTGATTTTAATGCATTGTCATGCTATACAACTCCTAAAAACTCCAAACAACCTCCTAATTGAAATCTATTAGATTTCCGTAATCCATACAAATGTTCTGTATCAGCTTCTGGATTTGATTGTGTATAGTTTTGTGTCATCACAATCAAATCCAGAAGCTGATACAGAAAACCTCCCAATTGCTTCAGATCACTCCCGATGGCTCCTGATGACTACCAATAGCTCTAGACGATCCTCTTGATTTCTCCGGATCACTCCTGACGGCTTCTAATGATTCTCGACAGCTCTAGACAATCTAGCTCCAAAAAACCTCCTGATTGCATGTGGATCACTGCTCCTGATGACTCTTGACAACTCCCAAAACCTCATAATGGCTCCTAATTGCTCCTGATAACTGAATTCAATCAAAATCAAAACTGAAACCAAAATTGTAATGAACTTTGAAATTTTTTTTTATTTTTTTTTTACGAGGATTGCACATACACTCGGATGCTCCTACATCAATACAGATCAAGTAAAACCTTCAACATTTGATTTTGAAGATAAGGATGTCATGAACTATAATCAGTATATGTGTCATATAAATATACATTGCTTCTACTATAAATTTATATAATTGATATTACTCAAACATTATAAATGAATATTAGACTTAGTCAAATATATAGTTTGTAAATATATAAATAATAATTTGAAGATTATTATTTTTTATAAATGACAATGATTATCTTGCCATCACTAAGTGACAAAACTTAAATAGCATATATTAAAACATAAAAATAATGGCCGATGATAATATGGAAGACGTTGCACATAACAAGTCTCCTTCTTACTTAAACTATTGAACGAAAGAGTTAAATGTATAAAGTAACCGCGAATTCAAAAGCAAGGAAAGGTATGAAAGAAACATATAACAAAGATATCAAGAATTAAAGACCTGATGTTAATAGGAAACAAAGCTTATCATGTCGAAAATCATTAGTATCAAAGGATTAGTTTATGTTCAAGCCGCTGGTCATTACCAATGAGGCACACTTTAAATATAAAGGCGAGTGATCTATAATTATAGTTTATTAAGGTGTTGATTAGTATGAATAATTGATCATGCGTCTAGTTTATGAAGAGAGGTGAAGTTGGGAGTATGTTGGGATGCAAATTATCATCCCAATTTGTAAGATATAAGGAAACAATCAATATCATTGTAACAGGGATTGGCGGGTAGGAAGAATGGGTAGAATATAATATATACTTAAGCTCTAATTCATTACTTTACTCCTAATCACTAAACTTAAGGAAGATGGTAGATTTACTGTACTAGGACGCTTGCACAGTCTCCAAGTGGATCCCCTCAAGGTTCTACCTATCTTGGGCTCTTTCCATCATGTGACCGATTTACCCGCCTCTTCCTATACACACTCCCTATCCCCTTAATAGTAATTAGTGAGTTGCTAAGGAATTGGCCAAATATATATTAACATTTTATATTGTAGAAATATAAGAGGATATATGTAGCATAACTGATATATAATTCCGATTCTATTGCTTACTAATATAAACACATATATATTGATCACATAACTAATGCATGATTCTGATTTATTATCAGGCTTTCTATTATATATATATATATATAAGTTAATTGTTATATTCCAAATATACTAGACCATTTGGTTATATAGTCTAATATATAATTTAAGATATATATTTGGTATCTATATAATTCGTAAATAATCATATTTATATTTAATACTTTAGATATTCTATTATCTATATAATTCAGATATTTATATTACAACTATATATATATATATATATATCTCCTTACTATTCTTTTTGTTCTCTATTTCTAACGTTGACGACCAAGTATATTATATGTTCTCTAATTTCTTCATGAGATCAGGATTAATACTTTTATATTCTCTCTATTCATTATCATGTTCGATGTCCCTACAGGTTTCTCTTTTCCCTCTAAGGAACTATATCCACTATATATTTCCTTCCCTATCGAACTTACTGTTTATGGGCTTTTGTCATTTAAGAGTCATATTAATGCTCTAATGTCTCATATAACCGTTGAGAAATTAGGAGTTTTGTATTAGGTATATCTGTCGATAACCCACGTCGTCTATGGTCATCTTGATCACTTCATGTTTCAGTCAATAGCCACTCACCACATAGATTTGTGATCAACATTAAAGCTCTTAATGGGATTGTTCCTTTATTTGTATTTACGCTATTTCTTTTTAATGTAAGACTCTGATGGTCCCAACCGGTGCTAAGAGGGGAGGGGTGAATCAGCACCTATTAAAACTTAAAACAAATATAATATACTACAACTGTATGCAGAACAGATTCTAGCACATAAATAACATCAAGCAATCAATAATAAGCAACACCAGATTTATCACGTGGAAACCCAGATTGGGAGAAAACTACAGTGTGAGAAGACCTCACAAATTTTGCACTCTTCTGAAGTGCACCCTTTAAGGAGCTTTCCTTGTTAAAGGATTACAAACGCACTGTTAGATGCGACCCGGTTAAGGGATTTGATACAATAAGGCCTGTTAAAGCCTACCTAGTTAAAGGACTTAGAACACCTAAACAAATGTCACCCAATTAAGGGATTTAATACAAGGGACCTGTTAAAGTCCACCCAAAATACTGGGATTTCGCTATTGCAATTATCAGAAAGCAATAGAAGGTTTGATCTTCTGATGATGGCTTTGCTAAGCCTGATAAGGTTGCTGTTACACTCAATTGAGAATCATCACCGGTCTCTGTAGGTATGTTCTCCTTCGTTGTTGTGCTTCTCTGCACACTCTACTTTCTTCTCCTCTCTTTACCTTAGCTTCTTCAGTGTACAGTTTCACTCTTTACTTTGGCAGAATGAGGGAAAACTATAATCTTATCAGGCTGAGGAATATATAGACTTCTTTCCCTAATTGCTTTTTACATGCATGACCTGTTAAAGATCACCTTCGGATCCATCGCCCAGTGGAGTATCAGTTCACTGAAAGAACATCCGATGCATGCCATGCTTTATCTGCTTTATGAAAGAAAGTACAGACGCGTGTCAAAAGATTTCCTTCACAAGAGATATCTTCATGTTTTAATGCCTAAGATTCTGGCATTAAAACCTTTAATCGCGCGTTGTACCGATCATCTTGATAACTCAGTCTCCAGGATTTAGTGCAACAAATCCCAGTCAATGAGTCAGACAATTGTTTGTCGAGTATGACATTCCTCAGCTCATCAGTTGTGATGAAATCTTCACTTGATCGGTTAAGATCCTTAGGTTGTGCATAGGTAAGAGCTTTAACTTGTCACCATCCCTTTCACTGGTTGAACCGATTGCATCCATTCCTCGGTTACTGGTTACCGGTTGTATCTCCCTTGGCGACCGATTGCTCTGATGAACCATTAGAGCATTATAAATAACAAATATAGTCTCTTCTTATTAGCACAGTGTCATCGATTACCAAACCAGTCTCTCCTCGCACTTACTATAATCAGCTATGTCTGTCCTTGCTTCATAGATCAAACTCGGATATCCTTAGTCCTAAATGGAAACACCATTTTTTTGCCAATCAATGACAATACCTATATTGCAATATACCGGTTGCAATCTCATCGGTTATTCAACTGATGCCAACAATCTCCCCCTTTGGCATTGATGGCAAAACCATAATACAACATGTCATACCTAAACAATTATGGACAGATTGTTTATGTATTGAATATAAAATGAATGAATATTACAAAGAGCTTACAAGCTCATATATACACAACAAATATACAGATATTAGAAACTTTCTAAATATGATAGATAGAGCATGAATAAATATTAGAAATATTCTAATACCCTCCCATAATGCTCAATCTATCAATAACACCAATAGCCTCCCTGAATTTTACAAATTTATCAGAACCGAGAGACTTGGTGAAGATATCAGCAGACTGCTCTAAGGTGGGAACATACAGCAACTGAATAGATTTGTCTTCAACCAGCTGACGAATGTAATGATAATGTGTTTCGACATGCTTGGTTCGTTCATGGAAGACCGGATTCTTTGCCAGTTTGAGTACTCCCTGATTATCACAGAATATAGGAGTCGGTCCTGATTGAGGAACATGCATATTTGTAAGCATCCGCCAAAGCCAAACTGCCTCACAAGCTGCCTTAACTGCTCCCCGATACTCTGCTTCAGTCAAAGACAGGGCCACCGCCTGTTGCTTCTTACTAGTCCATGTCACAGCAGTAGATCCTAAATTAAACACATACCCAGCGGTAGACTTATGGTCATCAACAGAGCCGGCCCAATCTGAATCTGTGTAGCCACAGTGTAGAATCAGACTTTTGAGTGTATAGAAGACCATAATCAAGAGTACCACTCACATAGCGCAGGACACGCTTTGCAGCTGTCCAATGATCAGTCTTGGGTGCTGTCATAAAGCGGGAGACATAGCTTACAGCAAAACTAATGTCAAGTCTGGTGGCAATAAGAAAAATGAGACTACCCACTAGTTGTCTAAACAAGGATTCATCTACAACAGGTGAATTAGACTGAGTTGATAATTTGAGCCTGGGTTCCATAGGAGTGAGCAGGTTTGCAATCTTGCATTCTAAACCTGTCCAGAAGACTTCTAGCATACTTGGACTGAGAAAGAAAGATACTGTGTTCAGTCTGCCAAACCTCAATTCCAAGACAATAGTGCAAGAGTCCCAAATCTGTCATATCAAAAGTGCTGCACAAATCCAGTTTGATCTTAGTGATCAAATGTGCTGAACTTCCAGTGATGATCAAATCATCCACATACACAATGATAAACAAGACATCATCACCTACATGTTTGATATATAGGTTTGAATCTGATGGACTCCTCTAAAAACCATGGTCGGTTAAATATTTATCAATTTTCTTGTACCAAGCCCGAGGAGCTTGTTTTAGACCATAAAGAGCTTTGACAAGTTTACAGACTTTGTGTTCCTGACCAGCAACCTTAAATCCAGAAGGTTGCGTAATGTAGACCTCTTCTTGTAAGTCACCATTCAAAAAAGCACTCTTGACATCTATCTGATGAACTTTCCAACCAAACTGAGCTGCTAGGGCAAGAACAAGCCGTATGGTACTCATTTTAGCTGTGGGAGCAAAAGTCTCCTCATAGTCAATACCTTCCCTTTGTGAGAACCCTCGAGCAACAAGACGAGCCTTATACTTTTCTAAGGTGCCATCAACTTTATATTTTACCTTGTATACCCATTTGCAGCTAACGGGCTTCTTCCCTGCAGGAAGTGTTATCAACCAAAATTGCACTCTGTTAAGTTTGCAGAAACTTAACCTTTTGGAGGAACATTGAAACATTCCAAGGTTGTGGGTAAACTATGGCTGGAATGAATCTCCGGGTCCTAGGCCGGCTTCCTATCTAGTAAATCACTCTACACTACCTGAAATTGATTCTTTAGATGCTTTAGATGATCTTTCGCTTCCCTAGAAAAAATAGTGATGTCATCTAGGTAAACCAAAACAATCTTATAAATTAACTTATGAAAAGCCATATCCATGGATTTCTAAAAGGTAGCCCTAGCATTGGACAAACCAAAGGGCATCTTTTTGTATGCCATGGTACCCCACTTGGTGGTAAAAGTTGTCTTAAACTGGTCTTATTCCCTTACTAAAATTTGATTATAACCTGAATATCCATCTAGCAAGGAAAATCTTTTCTGATCCTGAGACTACTTGAAGGATCTGCTACATAGAAGGCAAAAGATGCCGGTCTTTCAATGAAGCTCTATTCAAGTCCCGAAAATCGACACAGCCGTATTTCACCACTCTTTTTCCTCACAGGCACAAGGTTTGAGACCCAAGAAGTATGCTTAATAGGGAAAATAATACTACTTTCAATCAACTTATTCAGTTCTTTTTGCATAAGTGGCTCCAGCTTTGGATTCAAAGGCTTCTGTTTTTGCCTTACTGGTTTAGCATCTGGTTCAAGCTCAATAGTGTGTTGAGCAAGTTGGAGATTCAACCCCGTCAAATAACCATATTCCCACGCAAAGACATCATTGAATTCCTGAAAAAGTTGGATAAATGAATGCTGCTCTTCTGCTGTGCACACCTTACCCAGCTTTAACAACTTTCCTTTGAATATCTCAACTTCTTCATAATATTCCTGCTGAACCTGCATGCTGGCCTTTGATTTTCTAGTCTCATCATCAGTGTTAAAAATGGATTCAAGAGTGACCAAACCCTTCGGCATCTTATTATTTTTTAGCTGAATAATCTGACCAGCATACTGATGCTGAAAACTCTTATGGTTAGCTTGAGAAAACTTGGCTTCCTCTCTTAAAAAATTGACTATTTGTTGGTCGCTTTCAAAAACCTGCCAATGTGTATTATTATTAGGTACAACAGGTCTGATAACAACCTTGACATGCTGGTTGGTTCTTTCGCTGCTAATTTCTTTTGGAATATCAAATTCAGCACCAATAGCAGCGAGTCTATCAGCATGTTTATTCTGATTTCTGGGTATGGAAATTAGATTAAAGGCATCAAAACTATCAAGAAGATCCCATACTCTGTGCTTGTAAGATTTGAGCAGCTCATTCTTGGTAACATTTTGGTTTCTCACTTGATTAACAATCAGCTCGCTGTCCCCATACACTTTTAAACAACTTATACCAATCCTCCTTGCCCATTCCAAACCATGGATCAAGGCTTCATACTCAGCCGTGTTATTTGAACAATTGAAACAGAAACGCAAAACTGAAAAATACCTCTCATTTCTTGCAGAGATCAACATGCAACCTCCACCAGCTCCAACCTTGTTCCTTGCGCCATGAAAAAACAGCTCCCAAACTTCGTTATCTTGCTGTCGAAACTGTTTTTCTGCACTTTTTTCTAGATTGGGAATGAAGGAATCAGTTTCCTGTACTAAATACATGCCCAAACCAGCATGTCCTATATTTTCACATGGACTTTTAGTTTGATTTCGGAAGGCCCATTCATCAAGAAGAATATCTGGTATTTCTTCGGTTTGAGTGTTACCTTCTCGAACTTCAGGTTGTTCCTCTTGCTCACTCACGAGCAAGTTGGCGTTTATGGGGCTTTGAGAATAAGGCTCAATATGGGCTTTGGCTATAGGCTCTGATCTTATAGTAACATTGGTGCCATACATGGTTCTAAACAACATGTGAGACCAATCAGATGACAAATAACCTCCAATTTTGGCAGTGAAATCCCTTGATAAACATATAGCAAAATAAGGAGGTAGCTCTATGACAAAAATATCTTGCGGGATAGAAAACTTTGGAGAAGCCTGCAAAGTCAAATTGAGATTCTTAATGACCCCTATGGTATTAACAGCAGTCCCGTATAGCTGTACAACTCCCTTTTCAAGCGGCTCATATTTGATACCCAACTTGTCTGCAATCTGTTTGGGCATCACCGAGATACTCGCACCTAAATCAATCATGCAGTTGTGGATTAGGTGCTTTCCTATAATCAGAGATATGTAAAAGGGCGGGGGTTTGACTACTAGGGGTTGCTGCTCATTTCCTTTTGTAACAGCATTAGTCATTACAAATTTAGTTTCTTGGCTTTCAGGTTTACTAGAAAGACTTAACCTGATAAAGCTGATTGTAGAAGGTCCTTTTGACCTGGAACCCCCCCAAAAAATCCCACATGGAAATAGATACATTTGCCTTCTTCATATGATCCAAAATATTAAAAGAAGTCATACCAACCTTAGATTGGGCCTTTGTAGAAGCAACGTGAATGTTAACACTAGCTGGTTGTATCGGAATTGTAGGCTGTTCCTTACTAGCTAAAGCTGAACCCTTTGGAAAAATATGCATACTATCAGCATTAGACGAGTTTGCAGCTTGCTGACCACTTTCTATTGCTCTCTTTTTGCTTCTAATATTGTTTGCAACAGAGAGAACAACCTGATTCGTGCCACAAAAATCGTCATCCTGCCAATTTATTAGAGTTGTCTCTGGTGGTCTGCCTTCATGCTGCTGTAAAGTGGCTCCATCAGAACCTTCATCTTGTGAATTTGGAATACCTTGAACCATTAAGGCCTGATTTATGACCCCATTCATGCAAGTACTTTGATTATGCTGCTGGTTACATGGAAAACACCACTCATAATCGTAAACTAGGTTGTTTTGAGTGGGAACCAGCTCATTTGAGGTGCTAGTAACATTGGGGTTATAAGGTTGATAAGGCCTCGTATTAAGATTTGGTCTTTGGCCTTGGTTATTTGGCTAATAAGGCGGTCTATTGCCCTGATTTTGCTGATATTGGGATTGATAAGAGGGCTGGTAAGGCCTATATCCTTGACTTTGCTGTTTTTTCATATTCACAATTTCATTGCCAAAAGTCTGCAAAATACCCTTAATCTCTTGTAAATCCGCAGATTGAGCTGGAAGGGCATTGCCTTGAAAATTGGGTTGCGTATTGGGTGCTGGTAATGCTGGCGCTGCTGGAATAACAGCTAAGGGGGCTGCTTGCAAAGGTATCATTGACTGAACTACAGGTGCTATTGGAAAGATTGGCATAGGTGGCCTTGGGGCAATTTTTCCAGCTTGTATAAGGCTGTTTTTTGCTCTCACAGCTACGTCATAAGCATTTGGGAGTGTAACAACTTGCATAGATTGTATCATAACTGCTATATCACTGTTAAAAGCTCTTAAATAATATAAAAAAACATGTTCAGCTGAGGGTCTTACCGTTTGTGGAATTCTATCCCACGTCCTTTGGAAACGGAAGTTAAAATCTGTTACTTGCTCATGAGGGGCCCTTTTGATAGTTGACAGTTGCTCTACAAGGATAGATGGTCGGATTTGTCTTCAAAAAACTTGCAAAGTTCGATACCAAGTTGATCCCAATCAACGATAGTATCCACTGCTAGCCTTCTAAACTACTGTAATGATTTTCCTTTAAATGACGCAGCCAACAACCTAACAGCAACATTATCTTTTGTAACATGGTGCAGGGCACAAAGAGTAGCCACATCTTTTATGTGTTCAACTAGGGTGGTTTGATCCTCTCCTGTGAAATATGGTAAACTTTTTAGTGCAGCCATAGGAATGACATCATGTTGAGTTAGATTCAAAGGGCTGCCTTGATTGAATGGAACGAAGGGCTGGTTCCTTTGTAATGCCATTTGAACCTGCAAAAATTGACTTCTTGGTGTAGTGAAAACCGGAACAGCAGGATACACTCTAACTGCAGCAGGAGTTGACTTAGCTCTTCTTGTAGAAACCATTGTCCTTTTGGGCTTTTCAGTTACTCTCCCTCTTCTCCTGGGTGGTGATAGCTGCAAATATTCAAAATCTGAAGAGCTACTTCTTGTTTGCACTCTTCTCATATGTTGTAATACACTAGTTCTGCCTTTCCAAAGCTCAGGGTCGCCAAGTGTGTAATTTTGAAACCTCTTCCAGGCTGAAAATACTGCTGTACACACTAACAACAGTAAAAATATTGCAAAAGATGACTGGAAAAATCAGTCACTCGTCCCACCAGGTGTGCCAAAAACTATTATCAACCAAAATATCACCCTGTTAAGTTTGCAGAAACTTAACCTTTTGGAGGAACATGGAAACATTCCAAGGTTGTGGGTAAACTATGGCTGGAATGAATCTCCGGGTCCTAGGTTGGCTTCCTATCTGGTAAATCACTCTACAGTACCTGAAACTGATTCTTTAGATGCTTTAGATGATCTTTCGCTTCCCTAGAAAAAATAGTGATGTCATCTAGGTAAACCAAAACAATCTTATACATTAACTTATCAAAAGCCATATCCATGGCTTTCTGAAAGGTTGCCCCAGCATTGGACAAACCAAAGGGCATCTTTTTCTATGCCATGGTACCCCACTTGGTGGTAAAAGCTGTCTTAAACTGGTCTTCTTCCCTTACTAAAATTTGATTATACCTTGAATATCCGTCTAGCAAGGAAAATCTTTTTGATCCTGAGACTACTTGAAGGATCTGCTCCATAGAAGGCAAAGGATGCCGGTCTTTCAACGAAGCTCTATTCAAGTCCCGAAAATCGACACATAGCCGTATTTCACCACTCTTTTTCCTCACAGACACAAGGTTTGAGACCCAAGAAGTATGGTTAATAGGGAAAATAATACTACTTTCAATCAGCTTATTCAGTTCTTTTTGCATAAGTGGCTCCAGCTTTGGATTCAAAGGCCTCTGTTTTTGCCTTACTGGTTTAGCATCTGGTTCAAGCTCAATAGTGTGTTGAGCAAGCTGGAGATTAAACCCCTTCAAATCACCATATTCCCACGCAAAGACATCATTGAATTTCTGAAAAAGTTGGATAAATGAATGCTGCTCTTCTGCTATGCACACCTTACCCAGCTTTAACAACTTTCCTTTGAATACAACAACTTCTTCATAATGTTCCTGCTGAACCTGCATGCTGGCCTTTGATTTTCTAGTCTCATCATCAATGTTAAAAATGGATTCAAGAGTGACCAAACCCTTCGGCATCTTATTATTTTTTAGCTGAATAATCTAACCAGCATACTGATGCTGGAAACTCTTCTGGTTAGCTTGAGAAAACTCGGCTTCCTCTCTTAAAAAATTGACTATTTGTTGGTCGCTTTCAAAACTCTGCCAATGTGTATTATTATCAGGTACAACAGGTCTAATAACAACCTTGACATGCTGGTTTGTTCTTTCGCTGCTAATTTCTTTTGGAATATCAAATTTAGCACCAATAGCAACGAGTCTATCAGCATGTTTATTCTGATTTCTGGGTATGGAAATTAGATTGAAGGCATCAAAACTATCAAGAAGATCCCATATTCTGTGCTTGTAAGATTTGGTAACATTTTGGTTTCTCACTTGATTAACAATCAGCTCGCTGTCCCCATACACTTGTAAACAGCTAATACCAATCCTCCTTGCCCATTCCAAACCATGGATCAAGGCTTCATACTCAGCCATGTTATTTGAACAACTGAAACAGAAACGAAAAGCTGAAAAATACCTCTCATTTCTTGCGGAGATCAACATGCAACCTCCACCAGCTCCAACCTTGTTCCTTGCACCATCAAAAAACAGCTCCCAAACTTCTTTATCTTGCTGTCCAAATTGTTTTTCTGCACTTTTTTCTAGATTGGGAATGAAGGAATTAGTTTCCTGTACTAAATACATGCCCAAACCAGCATGTCCTATATTTTCGCATGGACTTTAAGTTTGATTTCGGAAGGCCCATTCATCAAGAAGAATATCTGGTATTTCTTCGGTTTGAGTGTTACCTTCTCGAACTTTAGGTTGTTCCTCTTGCTCACTCACGAGCAAGTTGGCATTTATGAGGCTTTGAGAATAAGGCTCAGTATGGGCTTTGGGTATAGGCTCTGATCTTATAGTAACTTTGGTGCCATACCTGGTTCTAAACAACATGTGAGACCAATCAGATGACAAATAACCTCCAATTTTGGCAGTGAAATCCCTTGATAAACATATAGCAAAATAAGGAGGTAGCTCTATGACAAAAATATCTTGCGGGATAGAAAAATTTGGACAAGCCTGCAAAGTCAAATCAAGATTCTTAATGACCCCTATGGTATTAACAGCAGTCCCGTCTAGCTGTACAACTCCCTTTTCAAGCGGCTCATATTTGATACCCAACTTCTCTGCAATCTATTTTGGCATCACCGAGCTACTCGCACCTGAATCAATCATGTAGTTGTGGACTAGGTGCTTTTCTATAATCAGAGATACGTAAAAGGGTGGGGGTTTGACTACTAGGGGTTGCTGCTCATTTCCTTTTGTAACAGCATTAGTCATTACAAATTTAGTTTCTTCGCTTTCAGGCTTACTAGAAAGACTTAAACCTGATAAAGCTGATTGTAGAAGGTCCTTTTGACCTGGAACCCCCAAAAAATCCCACATGGAAATAGATACATTTGCCTTCTTCATATGATCCAAAATATTAAAAGAAGTCATACCAACCTTAGATTGGGCCTTTGTAGTAGCAATGTGAATGTTAACACTAGCTGGTTGTATTGGAATTGTAGGCTGTTCCTTACTAGCTAAAGCTGAACCCTTTGGAAAAATATGCATACTCTCAGCATTAGACGAGCTTGCAGCTTGCTGACCACTTTCTATTGCTCTCTTTTTGCTTCTAGTATTGTCTGCTACAGAGAGAACAACCTGATTCGTGCCACAAAAATCGTCATCCTCCCAATTTATTAGAGTTGTCTCTGGTGGTCTGCCTTCATGCTGCTGTAAAGTGGCTCCATCAGAACCTTCATCTTGTGAATTTGGAATACCTTGAACCATTAAGGCCTGATTTATGACCCCATTCATGCAAGTACTTTGATTATGCTACTGGTTACATGGAAAACACCACTCATAATCCTGAACTAGGTTGTTTTGAGTGGGAACCAGCTCATTTGAGGTGCTAGTAACATTGGGGTTATAAGGTTGATAAGGCCTCGTATTAAGATTTGATCTTTGGCCTTGGTTATTTGGCTGATAAGGCGGTCTATTGTCCTGATTTTGCTGATATTGGGATTGATAAGAGGGCTGGTAAGGCCTATATCCTTGACTTTGCTGTTTTTTCATATTCACAATTTCATTGCCAAAAGTCTGCAAAATACCCTTAATCTCTTGTAAATCCGCAGATTGTGCTGGAAGGGCATTGCCTTGGAAATTGGGTTGCATATTGGGTGCTGGTAATGCTGGTGCTGCTGGAATAACAGCTAAGGGGGCTGCTTGCAAAGGTATCATTGACTGAACTACAGGTGCTATTGGAAAAATTGGCATAGGTGGCCTTGGGGCAATTTTTCGAGCCTGTATAGGGCTGTTTTCTGCTCTCACAGCTACGTCATAAGCATCTGGAAGTGTAACATCTTGCATAGATTGTACCATAACTGTTATATCACTGTTAAAAGCCCTTAAATAATATAAAAAAACATGTTCAGCTGAGGGTCTTACCGTTTGTGGAATTCTATCCCACGTCCTTTGGAAACGGAAGTTAAAATCTGTTACTTGCTCATGAGAGGCCCTTTTGATAGTTGACAGTTGCTCTACCAATGATAGATGGTCGGATTTGTCTTCAAAAAACTTGCAAATTTCGATACCAAGTTGATCCCAATCAGCGATAGAACCCACTGCTAGCCTTCTAAACCACTGTAATGCTGTTCGTTTAAATGACACAGCCAACAACCTAACAACAACATTATCTTCTGTAACATGGTGCAGGGCACAAAGATTAGCCACATCTTTTATGTGTTCAACTAGGGTGGTTTGATCCTCTCCTGTAAAATATGGTAAACTTTTTAGTGCAGCCACAGGAATGACATCATGTTGAGTTAGATTCAAAGGGCTGCCTTGATTGAATGGAACGAAGGGCTGGTTCCTTTGTAATGCCATGGGAACCTGCAAAAATTGACTTCCTGGTGTAGTGAAAACCGGAACAGCAGGATACACTCTAACTGCAGCAGGAGTTGACTTAGCTCTTCTTGTATAAACCACTGTCCTTTTGGGCTTTTCAGTTACTCTCCCTCTTCTCCTAGGTGGAGATAGCCGCAAATATTCAAAATCTGAAGAGCTACTTCTTGTTTGCACTCTTCTCATATGTTGTAATACACTGGTTCTACGTTTCCAAAGCTCAGGGTCGCCAATTTTGTTACCAATTTTTAGGTCAAATTGGTACAGCCATGCTGGCTGGAGCTATTTGTTTATCTCTTAATGCCTATGACAGTGTTTTTTCAATTTATGAGTATAAGTTTACATTTTATGACAAAAAGTAAGTAATAACATAAACAAGGAAAATGGATTACATCTTATGCTTTTCTGAAAATGTAAATCTGTTTATTCATCAAAGTGCTCATTACATTTTACACAAGTCGTGAAACTAACCAAAGATAGAAGAATTGAAATCTGATCTACAATGCAAATGTAAATGCAGAAAATGAAATGAGTCACGGTTGCCAGCCATTGCCTGGAATGACTGGCTGCGTTGAAGTTCTTCAAAGTCTTTGAGTCCGTTGCTTTGCTTTCCTTTTTCCCGCTCCAAACCCTGCAAGATAAAATAAGTTAGATCAATATGATCTAAGCAATGGCCAACAATCTCATCATTTTGTCTTCTGCATATACATCCATATCCAAAATCCAAGATTGAACCAGTTTATGCTAATAAGTTTGTTTCCTGCGCAGCGTCACGCCTACCACTGACATGTGGACGTAGTTGTGGCTCCCACAAGGGTTCGAGCCCAACATGTCGGTGGTAGGAGCAATTCATATTAGTTAAGAAAGTAAAGAACAAGCAGTTGTTGAAATCAGGAGAGGCATATATAATGTTAAAGGGACATGTTATTTCTGATATGAAACCTTTCATTATAATCAAAATAAATGAGAAAAGTTTGTCTGAGCGACAACAATCTCAATTTGAAACCATACAGAGCATAATAGCAATAGGAAACATATTAGAAATTCAAAGATAAAAAACAGTGTTGTAGAGTTGCAAAATATCATAAGCTTTTGATAAAAAATGCTGTCATAAAACTGAACATATTGCTGCAGTACATCTACAAAGAATGATTTATGTCTTGTTGTTTAAAACAAAGATATAGTGCATTGGCCAAGTGTGATTCATATGCTGGATTGATTTTAAAATCAAATACAGGGTCACAGAAGTCTGTTTATGAGTGTCATGAGCCCGTGCTCGAACTTCATTAACAAATACTAAACATTTATGTCTTGTTGTACTTCATATGATAAATCGCCAAGTTCAGTATCAAAGGAAAAATGTACAGTATAGAGCTACAGGAACTACAACAAATGCTGGTTATGTCAACTTCATAATGCTAAATTGATCACATTTTACAGTACTTGTCAGAGAATGAAAAACAGTGAATATTCAGAATTTCTAACAAGTGATATGTCAGATTTATAATGCTGGAATGTGGATCTATTTTTGAAATTTGAACTCAAATTCAAAGATGGTGTGCTTATGCTGAAGAAATAGATGAGGACTGGTGAAAAAGAACAGAGAGTGCAAAGGTAGAGAAGACAGTCTCTGTCATAATCATGAATACATGTTTGAAGTTTATAGTACATCTACAGTTTTGAAAAGAATGACAACAGTGAATATTCTGAATGGAAGGCATGCTTTAATGTTAAATCATGCATAGTAAAGGAAGCACTATCAGTTCAAAGTGCAATGAAAAGTTTGTATTTCAGCATTGAATTGATTTTAAAACAGCAAAGTAGCTTCATCAGAAGCTAACAGTGGACTATTAATTAAAAAAGCAAGATGAACTGTAAGTGCAAATAGAGGGTTTCAAACTGAATATCTTTCTCATATTTCAAAATGCTACATCTTTTTGCAAGGAAAAAGTTTGAAATCAGATAAAATGTGGAGGTATGTTTTTGAGGTTGGAGACCATTTGCTTAACTGGAAGTGCAACATGAAAACGGTGGTGTGTCTCTTGTGAAATAATAATGAGATATCTAATACGGAGAAACAAAATGCCACATCCTTTCAGTGAATTTCAACTATTTTCTGAGAATGATTCCATGCTGGTTTTGTTCATAGTACCCATCTTTCATACAGAGTTCGGATGCATCATATTCCTTTGTAAAAGACCAAAAATGCCGTTTCAGAGGATGGCACATTTTGTGAAGAACAGTTAATGTTCATTTTTAAGCCAGCAGCATGAATATATTGTTACTTTTGAGTGATAGCATAAGAATGTGGATGGTTCTATCATTAAAACCATAAGCACTTATATCAAACTAGTAAGTGTTTAAGTGCTGGAAATGACAAAGACAGCAAGTTCAAACCGTGGATCAAGCCGTTTGTTCAAGCAAGGTTTTTTCAAAGTTGAAACCCCATATGTTATGCATTTGAAATATTAATGTCAACAATAAACACCTTTGAAAAACCATATGTATATCTTCAGATGCACTTCATATTCTTTTTGCAAAACAGGCAGTTAACTGTTACATAAAAGGAGAGCACGTTTTTGTGCTTTATCATTCAACAAAAATGAAACAAAGGCAGGACACCAACTGTAGTTTCAAACCCTCAGAACAGCAAAATGATGCGGCATCAGATTGTCAAAGATTCAAATAGTAAACTTCGACATCAAAGGAGGGCACGTTTTGTGCTTTATTTTTCAATAAAATGAAACCAGCAGTGCGTATGCACTTATAAACAGTGAAGCATCAGAGATACAAGCAGTGAGTAAAGCCACGTTTCCAGCAGATAAAGCCACATATCATGCAAAAGGAAGCACGTTTTGTTAAACGTAACAGAGAGTTTCAAAGGGACTCACATTTTTGATATGGAGTATAAACAACAAAGCTTCATCAACAAATACCACTTTCCAGCAATGAAGACACATTTCTTTTACAAAAAATCATGCCACGTTTTGTAAAAAATGTTAACAGAGAGCCACGTTTTTGCAAAAGAGACATTAATAGAGGTTCAAAAAATGAAGACTCACAGTTCTTTCGAAGAAAAGCCGAGTCTAGCAGCAAAGATCTAGACAAAGAGCAGGTGCAATGGCTGCCCAAACCCTCATCCTTTTTCCAGCTGTGAGAAAATGCAAAGTTCAAAAGACCAAATGAAAAATACCAAATGATTTTAGGGTTCGAAATGCCCTATATCCCCAATGCTCAGGTGAATGAAAAAGGCTTTTGCCTTTATGTTTTATTTTCCTTCATTTTGCAAAGCATTAGCGCCCATGTTTGGGTTTGTAAAACAAAGCAAAAAATTTCATTTTCCTTTAAATGTTATCACTTAGGTTTTAATTTTTTGCTTTGTTTTCTCTTTTTAACTTTTGAAAAATAAAATAGATTTTTAGATTTTGCACTTAATAATAATAAATTTTTATTTATTTATTTTTTTGTAGTTTATTTGTTATTTTAATAAATACAATTGTATTAATAATATTATTAAGTGATTTATTTAGCTATCACTTAATTTATTATTAAGATAATTGTTATTTATTAAAATAAAATATTAATTACATAATAAAAAATAAAAAAATAAAAAATTATTATTATTTAATAAATATTAAATACTTTATAATTCATTTGTTTATGAATTATAAAATATTTAATAAACATTATTATGCAAAAAATAAAATCTTTATTTTATTTTTTTCAAAAGTTAACAAAGGGCAAATATTTTGCAAAAAATTATGACTTAAGTGCTAAGGTCATGAGGATAAAGATGCATTTTTGGGTCTGCAGAGAAGTTATTGTTTTGCAGAGATTTTTGTGAGTCTTTTAGGTGGATTGAGATGCATTTATGGCAGGCATTTATGATGTAATTAATGGGACATGACTTTTGAGCTTTTTTATGCCTTTTTGAAGTCCATTGGAGGGCTAAAAAGTGGCCTTGTAGAGAAAATCCGACCCAGAAGTTATTGTTCTCCAAATGTAGTTGGCTTTAGAAATGCATAAGTATGGGCTGAGGCCTCTTGTAAAGGAGGTTCTTCTTTCTCTGTCTTGGTTGTTTCTTGTAAGTTTTTGCAGACTTCTTGACAGGAGCAGAGATTTGTTGTAACCTATTTTATTCAGAGAGATATACAGATTTTGTGACACCTTTTGTTGGTATCTATAGCTTATGCCTTCCCTTATTAGTCTGTTATTGTGTACTTAGTGATTGGTGCAAAATTTTGTGATGTTCTTTGTCCTTAATTTGTATCACATATTAGTGCCTTTATGCAGTACTTCATGCTTGTTTGTAGGTTTTAAGTTGTGCTCAAGTCAGATTTTCCCCAAAATCATGAGAAATCTTTCTCCTTTAAGGGGATTGTCGTTATTGGCCTTCTTACAAATTGATTATGCAGATATTATGATTTAGTGGGGTTGTGTAAGAGAGCTTAAGTTACTATTTCATTGTGTGTCAAGTTATTTGTGCATTTCTCAGATATTTTTCTGGTGCATCACCATTTAGGACATAGATTTCATTTTTCTGTTCTCCTTTTATCTCTTTTCTCCATCAAAAAGAATTAGTTTCAGGTAGTGTAGAGTGATTTACCAAATAGGAAGCCGGCCTAGGACCCGAAGATTCATTCTAGACATAGTTTACCCAAAACCTTGGAATGTTTCCATGTTCCTCCAAAAGGTTAAGTTTTTGCAAACTTAACAAGGTGCAATTTTGGTTGATAACAGGAAGATCAGAAAGAATCCAAGTTTGATTTTTCTAGAATACTCTGAAGTTTAGCTTCCATAGCCTATTCCCATTCAGGAATACCTTTAGCCTCGGAATAAGTCTGGGGCTCATAAACACTATGAATGTTAGCCATAAGAGCAAAATTAACTGTTTGTTTGCTCTTATTTCGAGAAACTCTACCTTCGATGAGCTCATCATCCCTTAGATCACTAATAGTTTTAACTCACCATTTGGGTCAAAGAGTAGAAGAGCTGACCTCTGGAGGAGCTGGAAGAGTTTCAGGAGCAACAACAGGAGGAGGATCATTTTCAGGAGCCTCAACAGGATCAATATCAGGTTTCCCAGGGCAAGCATTATTTGTATCATTCTTCCCATCAGTTGGTGCTAAAGGAAGGGGAACACAGTGAGGCTGTTCCTCAGAACATTGCTCAGAAAAGGACAGAAATGGTCCTCGAGTTTCATCAAAAACATCACGACTAAAGATAAGATGATCAGTGTCGATATCTATCAATCTGTAGGCCTTATGGTTGTCACTGTATGTTGTCATCACGAGTCTCTGAGTCTTGGAATCTAATTTGGAACGTTTAGCATTAGGAATCCAGACATAGACTAGAGAGCCAAAAATCTTTAGGTCGCTGATCTTGGGCTTACAACCAGATCACAATTCTTCGGGAGTTTTGTTCTTGACAGCCTGAGTAGGAGAACGATTCAGAAGGTAAACAACAGTAAACACTGCTTCTGCCCAATACTTATTAGGAACACTCTTGTGTTGTAACATAGAACGAGCCATCTCAACAATTGTACGATTGCGACGCTCAACAACACTGTTTTGCTGAGGAGTGTAAGGTGTGGTGAATTGGCACTTAATGCCATGTTCAGCACAAAAATCGGAGAATGCATGAGAACAAAATTTCCCCCCATTATCTGTTCTAACAGAAATGATACTGTAGCCAGACTCGTTTTCAACCAATGACTTAAAATTCTGAAATGTACTAAGTGCATCTGATTTTTGTTTAAGAAAGTACACCCACATTTTTCTACTAAAATCATCAACAATAAGCAAAAAATATTTGCAACCAGTTACTGATGATGTATTCATAGGACCACAAATATCAGTATGAAGTAATTGAAGTACCTGAGATGCACGCCAAGAATTGTCATTTTTGAAGGGAGTCCGATGTTGTTTGCCAGCTTAACAAGCATCACATACTCCAAGATGCTGCATCTGAATCGGAGGTAGACTAGAGACAAGTTCCTCCTGAGACAGCTGAGATAGATATTGGATGTTTAGATGTCCATATCGCTGATGCCACAAAGTACTGAGAGATAAATCATGAGCTGCCAGAGCTATTTCAGGAGAATCACCAGTGTCAGTAAGCCGATATAGGCCATGATCCTCTAGGCCAGTAGCAATAGTAAGACGAGTCGCTCGATCAATAATGGAACATTTGTGGGCATTGAACACCACATCCAACTGAGGAGAATTTCTCATGATCTGATTCACAGAGAGAAGATTGAGTGCCATACCAGGAACATAGAAGACATTGAGAAAGATGAGTTGACACCCACCAGACTGTATCTGAATATTTCCTCTGCCAATAAGTTTGAACTCCTCTCCTCCGCCAAACACAACTGAATCGCTGTATGAATAGAAATCTGTAAACTAGTCACGCCGATGAGAGAAATGACATGAAGCACCAGAGTCGATATACCAAGCAGATGACCGGGCTAAATTAGAAGGGCTTTTAGCCATAAAGGCATAGAACACAAACTCCTTTGTCTCAGAATGTTCAACAACATTGGCCTGCTGATTGGACCTTCCCAGCTTCTTCTGTTCGGAAGTGAGTCGCTGATGACAATCTTTCTTCATGTGGTCGTACTTACGACAGTAATGACATTGAACACTCTTCTGTTGAAAACTGCCCGAGGATTGATGTGAACTACCCTGTGGAGATGACTGAGATGGCTGAAACTTAGCTGCAAAGGCTTGTTCTGACGAGGGTGAGGAAGCACGCCTACCAAACTGCTGCTTCCAGCGATCCTGCTGTAGGAGTTTGGTGCACAACTCTAGGAATTTCAGATCAACATTAGTTGAGGTAATGTTGAGAGTCTCTATGAAATGCTCATAAGATGTTGGCAAGCTTTTCAGGGTAATAACTACCATATCTTCTTCCTCCATTTTCCGATCGATGGCTTCAAGCTGATCACAAATGTCCTTAATCTTCGTGAGATGTTCTTGTAAGGACATACGTTCATCCATCATAATGGAAAACAACTGATTCTTCAGAAAGAACGCTTGACTCTTGTCAGATGTTTCATGCAGCTCCTTTAAATATTTCCAGATGTCTGTAGCCGACTTGCCAGAGGGAATCTGAGGTAGCTGATCATCTGTGACGGAGAGCTTGAGAAGCATAATAGCTTCGCGATTCCGATCATCAAACTTATCCTGATCTATTGTAACGGAGGTCCCACCAGGCATGCTAGTGGGGGCAGGACGAGTTTTTGTGCCTAGAACAATCGTATCCAGACGACGGTACTCGAAGATGGTCAACATTTGCTGCTTCCAGGTATTGTAATTGCTGCCATTAAACCGTTGACTGTTTTTTAGCATCAGATTAGTTAGTGACACCATCTTGCACATTTCCTAATGCACGGAAAACGAGGATATAGAGAAGATGCGCTAACATGTACTTCGAGGCAAAAAATTAGAAGGCCCATAAAAAATTGAGAAGTACCCAGAAGAGAGCTTGAAAAACCCAGAAAGAATATGCTATCAAATTTTGGATCCGCTGGCTTGAAAATCGAGACACAAAAATTGAGGCACCAAAAAAAAATGGACAACCCAGTTGAGCTCTCAAAAAACCCACCATGAATATGTATATAAAGAAAATTTCGGATCCCGAAAATTAGGGTTTTTTTAAAAAACGGCTCTAGTTTCTAAAAGAACAAACAAGAGCCAAGAAACTGCAGAGAAATGATCAAAAATAGGTCGTGCAGACCCTACACTGAGATTGCATGAAAAAAGAAAGCAGGCCGTGTCGAAAAAACCAGTTGCAGTCTTCAAAAAAAACGAGCGCCTAATGTCGCGTATTCGAGTTACAAAACGCGGATGAAGCAGGTCACGAATCTACAGATCGCGAGCACAGGTCGCGAACGAAGCACAGATAGGTCGTGGAAAAAAAAAGAGCAAGGAGAAACACAAAAATATTGTCCAAATAATTTCACAAAGAAATTATAATATTTTCGGAAGATAAACTAGCTCTGATACCATAAACAATTATGGACAGATTGTTTATGTATTGAATATAAAATGAATGAATATTACAAAGAGCTTACAAGCTCATATATACACAACAAATATACAGATATTAGAAACTTTCTAAATACGATAGATATTGCATGAATAAATATTAGAAATATTCTAATAATACCGGATTTCTACCTCTACCGGTCTATACTGATCGTATTCTACCCCTTTGACAATAATGTCAAAGGCTAGTCATAAAGACTACCTTAATGAGATCTGCTCCCCCTACGAGCAACGGTCTTATTCACCAACTAGTTAAGATGAGGTTGATTCCTCTGTTGAAGCATAATGAATTGATGAACACTTTTGCCTATTTACTGATGATCAGGAAGGGGTATCACCCCTAATTTACCTCTGAGATACTCAAAAGTACTCTTCGGTAATGGCTTTGTGAATATGTCAGCAATCTGTTCTTTTGTGGGAACATACTCCAATCTAACTTTATTTTTCACTTGCTCTCTCAAATAGTGATACTTTATTGCAATGTGCTTTGTTTTTTAGTGCATGACAGGATTCTTAGATATGTTTATTGCACTTGTACTGTTATAGTAAATTGCAATTGGTTCAGGTATCTATTCTTGGATTCCTTCCAATATCTATTTGATCCAAATTACATGTATGCAATTGATTGCTGCAGCAACATATTCAGCTTCCGCTGTGGACTATGAAATACGGTTCTATTTCTTGCTTGTCCAAGACACAATCCTTTCTCCAAGAAAGAATGCACCACCACTTGTGCTCTTTCTGTCATCAATATTACCAACCCAATCTGCATCAGTGTATACTTTTATTTGGAAGCCGCCCTTGTGAGGAAACCATAAGCCATACTCCTTAGTGCCCTTCAAGTATCTGAGAGTTCTCTTCATCACTATTAGGTGTGTCTCTTTTGGATTTGCAGAGAATCTTGCTACTATGCCTACTGCATGTGCTATGTCCGGTCTACTGTGTATTGCATACTGCAATTTGCCTATCATAGACCGATACATTGTCTCATTTACTTCTTTTGCATCATCTTCCTTTGATAACTTGAGGTTAGTTATCATAGGTGTACCAACCGGTTTGGATTCTTCTAGCCCAAAGGTTTTAATAATTTATTTTACATACTTGGACTGAGAAATAAAAATACCTTCCTTTAGCTGATGGACTTGTAGTCCAATGAACAATTTTATGGCTCCTATCATAGACATTTCAAATTCTTTCTTCATCTTTTCAGCAAAGGCTTTTCTCATCTTGTCATCTCCTCCAAAGATGATGTCATCCACAAAAATTTCAGCAATCGGGTTCCCTTCTTTTCTAGTCTTGAGATACATATTGTTGTTATCTCCGGTTCTTGTGAATCCTATTGTCAGGAGGTATGAATGCAATCTTTCATACCATGCCCTTGGGGCTTGTTTTAGCCCATAAAGAGCCTTCTTCAATTTTTAGACCATACCACTCTTCTCAGTGGATGAGAAGCCTTCCGATTGTTCAATGTAGACTTCCTCCTCCAGTATACCATTCAGGAATGCAAACTTTACATCCATCTGGTATACTTTGAACTTTTTGTGAGTAGCCTAAACAAGTAGAATTCTCACTCCTTCCAGTCTGGCCACAGGTGCAAAAGTTTCACCATAATGTAGTCCAGCCTCCTTTGCATATCCTTTGCAAACCAGTCTTGCTTTGTTCCTTATCACTTTTCCTTCTTCATTTAATTTGTTTTTGTAGACCCACTTGGTCCCAATGGCATTCTTGTCCTGTGGTCTTTGTACAATAATCCATGTTTCATTCTTCTCTATTTGCTCAATCTCGTCTTCCATGGCTTTGACCCAGTTTTCATCTTCCAGAGCCTCCTTGGTGGTTTTTATCTCTATACAAGAAAGTAAATAGATATTTTCTCTAGCCTTTTTCCTGGTCAAGATATTAGCATGTTCGTCACCAATAATGTTATCAGTTGAGAGATATGTGACATACCTTGGAAGAACCGGTCGGTGTTCCCGGTCTAATTCTTCCGGTTGAGCAATTTCTTCAACATGGTCATGAACAACTTCTTGTTCATCTTCTTGAGTTGGTCTATCATCTTCAAGTACAGCATCCTACTCTAGAGGTCTGTTTTCATGCTCTTCCCTTTCATCAGCAATAGTCATTTCATTGAATTCCAAAAGATTTCCAGCATTGTGGTCCTGCAGATTGTCATGTTCATTATGATTGATCTTCCCTCTTGGTTCTAAATATTCATCAACCTTCACATTGATGCTTTCTGCTATTTTTCATGTTCTCTTATTCAGACACCGGTAGGCTTTACTCTTGGTAAAATAACCCAGAAATATGCCTTCATCACTCTTTGGCTCAAACTTGTCAGAATACATATCTCTTTTAATGTAACATTTATTACCAAAAATTTTGAAGTAGCGTACACTAGGAGTGTGACCGAACCATAATTCATAGGGAGTCTTATCGGTTCCTTTCTTGACTTGGACTCGGTTCAGTGTGTAAATAGTAGTGCTGATAGCTTCTCTCCAGAAGTGATGGGGGAGATCCTTCTAAATCATTAGGGTTCTCGCACAGTCAATCAGCATTCCTGTTTCTTCTTTTTGCTACTCCATTTTGTTGAGGAGTTCTTGGTGCAAACAACTTTTTTATTCCCTGTTCCTCACAATAGTGAGTGAACTCTTGAGAAGTGTATTCACCTCCTCTGTCTGATCTTAGACACTTCAAGCTTTTACCGGTCTCCTTTTCCACTCGAGCCTTGTAGATTTTGAACATGTGAAAGGCCTCTGATTTTTCTTTAAGAAAAAGTGTCCACATCTTTCTTCAAAAATCATCTACAAAAAGCATGAAGTACCTGTCTCCATAATAGCTCTTTGTTCTCATAGGTTCACACAAATTTGTGTACAAGATCTAGAACATTTTCAGCAGAAAAGGATTTACTACTGAAACTTGTTCCTGTTAGTTTACCCAACTGACAATCCTTACAAATACCTCTGTCAGGTTTTGTAATCTCAGGTAGTCCTCTGACTGCCTTCTTCTTGCTCACCTTGACAATACTGTCAAAGTTTATGTGGCAGAGCCTCTTATGCCACAACCAACTGTTGTCCTCTTTGGTTACAAGACAAATCTTGTTTGTTTCTCCTTTGATTGATGCTATGAGGCAAACTCCTTCCATTGAGTCTAGATAGAACAAGTTCCCTTTACTCTGTCTACCGATAGCAACATGAGCTCCTGATTGGTTCTTGACAAGACAAGAACCTTGCCCAAATTCCAACAGATATCCTATGTTGTTTAATTGAGCAACACTCATTAGGTTGTACTTGAGTTCTTCTACCTGGTACACATCCTCACATATAGCATCATTGCTAAGTGCAATAGAACCTTTGCCTTTGATAGCACAGCGAGCATTATTACCGAAGGTTACCGATCCACCATCATTGAGCTTTAGGCTGAAGAACTTGTTCTTATCACCAGTCATGTGGTGAGTGCATCCACTGCCAATGATCCAGTCATCATGTTGATGAGATCTTGAGATACGTGCCATTTCACTTATGACTTGGCTTTCTTCTTTTATTGTAACAAATGCAATTTCTTGATCTTCAGATTCATTGTCTGTGACTCCTTCTGTAAGGTAACATTCCTTCTTTGCTTTGTTCTTGAATCGGTTTCTCTTCTTTTTATTATCATTGTCTAGACATCTTGCAACAATATGTCCTATTTTATTGCAAGAGAAATATTTTAGTGGAAGTTTACCTTAATACTTCCCTTTTCCTCTTGAAAATCTGCTAGTGATGAGTGCTTCAAACTCATCTTGCTCCATTTCTTCAGACAGCAAATTCTCAATAAGACTTCCAACCTTACCGGTGGAGCTATTACTGGTTTCTCTTCCTTTCTTGGTGGAAGAGGTATTAACAAAAGATTTAAAAGCAACTTCTTGCATGGGTAGGCTGTTATCAAAATTGCTCAATTCAAATGCAGTCAACTTACCGATTAGGGAGTCAAGAGTGACTTGAGCAGTGGTCACTGATCTGAGCTCTTGTATGGCTGAGATCTTGATAGCATATTGAGGCCTCAGCGTTCTCAGTATTTTTCTTATCACATTTTTCTCACTCAATGTTCCTCCAACGCTTTTGATGGAGTTCATCACTTCTTTGATTCTGTTGCTATATTTCTCTATGTCTTCTCCCTTGTTCATTCTCATATCATCATATTTTCCTCTAAGGCTTTCTACCTTAGCTCTTTGAACATGTGGTTCACCACCATACACTGTTTGCAGCTTAGCCCACATCTTGTGAGCAGTATCTAGATTTTCAATCTCTGCATAAACATAATTAGGTAGCGTGCTTGCTATCATATCCATTGCAGCTGTATGCTCTGTCCTGATCTTCAGTTCATCATGAGTCAGGGTCCCATTGGGTTCAATGTAATCATGGACTACATGAGTCCAATATTGATCTCCGATGGTCTTCATGTACAGCTTCATTTTGCTGCACCACAGAGTAAAGTTTTCCTTAGAAAACTTTGGTCCTTCCTTTCTCATCATCTTTACTTTTTCTTGTTGCAGTTAAGCAGCAAAGAAAAGAAACTTGGCTCTGATACCAATTGATGGTCCCAACTGGTGCTGAGAGGGGAGGGGTGAATCAACACCTATTAAAACTTAAAACAAATATAATATACTACAACTGTATGCAAAACAGATTCTAGCACAAAAATAGCATCAAACAATCAACAATAAGCAACACTAGATTTATCATGTGGAAACCCAAATTGGGAGTAAACCACGGTGTGAGCAAACCTCACAAATTTTGCACCCTTCTGAAGTGCGTCCTGTAAGGAGCCTTCCCTGTTAAAGGATTACAAACGCACTGTTAGATGCGACCCGGTTAAGGGATTTGATACAATAAAGCCCGTTAAAACCTGCTTGGTTAAAGGACTTAGAACACTTAAACAGATGTCACCCAGTTAAGGGATTTAATATAAGGGACCTATTAAAGTCCACCCAAACTACTGAGATTTCGCTATTGCAATTATCAAAAAGCAATAAAAGGTTTGATCTTTTGATGATGGCTTTCTTGAGCCTGATAAGATCGATGTTATACTCAACTAAGAATCATCACCGATCTCTGCAGGTATGTTCTCCTTCACTGTTGTGCTTCTTTGCACACTCTACTTTCTTCTCCTTTCTTTACCTTAGCTTCTTCAGCGAAGAGGTTCACTCTTTACTTTGGTAGAATGAGGGCAAACTATAATCTTATCAGGCTGAGGAATATATAGACTTCTTGCCCTATTTTCTTTTTACATGCATGACCTATTAAAGATCACCTTCGGATCCATCGCCCAATGGAGTATCAGTTCACTGAAAGAACATCCGATGCATGCCATGCTTTATCCGCTTTATGAAAGAAACGACAGACGTGTGTCAAAAGCTTTCCTTCACAAGAGATATCTTCATGTTTTAATGCCTAAGATTCTAGCATTAAAACTTTTAATCATGCCTTGTACCGATCGTCTTGATAACTCAAAGTCTCCCGGATTTAGTGCAACAAATCTCGGTCAATGAGTCAGAAAATTGTTTGTCGACTATGACTATCTCCGGTTCATCAGTCCTGATGAAATCTTCACTTGATCGGTTAAGATCCTTAGGTTGTGCACAGGTAAGAGTTTTAACCTGTCACCATCCCTTTCGTGTGATGTCCCCAATTTAGCAGGTGCTTGTGATTGTGTTGTTAGTACATCAATGCGATCCTTGTGAGCTGACGGTGAGTTTAGGGGATCTCTGTGATAAACTTACTATTTTCAGTAAGTCAGTTCGGGCCCGGTTTCTACTTCGGGTAAGGCAGTTGGGTTCTGGATATGGTCTTCAGTCTTTGTTTTGTCTTCATCACCTTGCTCATGTTTTAATTGAACAAATCTTGGCTTTATTAAAAGACATGTTTTAATTGAATAAAGCTTGGCTTTATTAAAAGATATACTTTAATGGTGTTTTATTTTAAAAGTGTGTGTGAAGACTCTTAAGTGAAAAATGTATCCTTGAAGCTTCAAACGAATTGTGTTGATGAAGACTTCTTTGTGGATTGATTAAAAGGCCTTTGGATTTCGATTCTATTCATTCCAATTGCCTTATTATTTTTAATGATTTTGAGAGAAGTTCGAATGATGGTGAAATGAGCGTTTGAGCGGTTTTTCTCAAAGAAACAAGAATTTCTCATGGGAGAGCACTTTGAGTTGGATCTCGATGCCAATGAATTGTGCGGGTGACACCAGCAGTTAAGTTTTGCAGCCTGCGAGATTTATCAAAACCATACGGACATCAACAAGGGCCGTACAATTCTTTATTCAACCTGGTCGTACGCACACACCAGCAGTGTGTTGTGAGATCGCATTACATTGGAAGGAGTCCACCATTAGTATTGTTGAAGGATCGAGAATGCCATAAGTAGGAGGCGTCTACAACAGCAACGGTTGATGAGGAAATGGAAGACGTCTATCTTCAATTCACAATTATATATTGTCTGCAGCAAGCATAAATTTAATAAAAGGTGCCCATTCAATTTTGCTTGCAATGTTATTTGCTTTGAATGTGTAAACGTTTCTTTTCAAGTTCGCACGCAATTCTATTAAGTTTCCTATATATGTTGTTGATCTTTGCCAAGAATAAAAAATAATAAAATATATATATTTTCAAAAAAAGACAAAGAATACAAATTTTCAAAATTCTTCTAGAAAATTTAGATTGCAATATATAAGAGCCCCTAAGGCTCTTTACAGTGGTATCAGAGCATTGATCCTACCAGCCTGAAGTTTTGGGCCCATCTATGGTAGATAGATTTGTACTAGGCATACATTATTCTCGTAGGGGTAGAGCTTCACCACCTCCTAAAGGGAGTGAACAAGGTCTGCAAGTTGATCACACAGGTAACAGGGATAGAGATAACATCGGGAATGATATGGACAGGGAGGCCAGAGATGCTTTCAGAAATATTGCAGATGGACAACACCATGTTGCAAATGTGTTGCAACAATTATCCGACACCTTGCAGCGCATGAATATACCAAGAGATCATGACAGGGGCGCTAGAAGTGCATTAGTTGATTCACACAGATCTAGGATTGTGGATAGATAGGAGACCAGAGCTGATCCTACAGGCACACGTGATAGGCCTTTACGTCCTACTTTACCAAGGTCTGAAGAGGACATGATTAGTGTTGATTCTGAACCAGCTCCTTTTGTTGATGACATGGTAGCTCACTTTGCTAAATGGGATGCATTGCCTGAAGCCATGAAGAGGAATCTAAATTTTGATAGATATCTGAATAAAAAAAGAGAGCATTCTAGAGGCAAGCTTGGTTTAGATATGAGGCAAAGATCCAGACAAACTGAACTCAAACAGGCAACCAGTAAACTCACCATGACTCATTTTGATGGAAGCGGAAAGATGATAGCCAAGACTTGGATCCACAAGTTGGATACGTATCTTTCATTACGTCCTATGTTTGAAGAGGACGTTATTCGGTTTGTTGTATTGCATTTAGATGGTATTGCTCATGATTGGTGGTATCATGGTCTTGTTTCTTTACATCATGATCAGATAGGGACTTATCAGGAGTTTGTGCATAATTTGGTTGAGAGATTTGACAAGAAAGATCCTGAATCATATTTTCATGATTTGGCTCAACTCAGACAGTCTGGTAGCTTGGAGACTTTTATTAACGAGTTTCAGAAGGTTTCAGTAATGGTTTATGATATTTCTAAGAGGAGACGTGTGATGTTGTTTATAGAGGGACTAGTTGAACCTCTCAGAGGATGGGTTAAGTCTTTTGACCCTCCTTCCTTACAAGTAGCCATGAAAAAAGCAAGAGGCTTAGAGTTTTCAGCTCCACGCACTCGGTTCCCTTCAAAACCACTAGGTTCTTCACAAGACAATAGTGCTGCTCCAAGGAAAGAAACAGATCAAATTCAAAATGACCTATGATGGGACCTCTGGATCAAGAAACTCTTAATGATTTGAGAAGAAAAAGGTTATGTTTTTATTGTAGGGGCCCCTATGATAAGAAACATGAATGTCCTTTGAGGCCTAAAGGTAGAAATAGACTTATGGAATGGTTTTATGAAGATGAGTATATTTCTGATTTTTGAGGACAGAAAATTGACAATGAAGAAAGGAATTATGAAGGAATGATTACAGAAAAGAGAACTAGTGATGATCCTAAGCTTAAGGTGGTTTATCTTTCTAGCATGCAGAAGGAGGGATCTTTCAGATTACGTGGGCTCTTAGCAGGGCAGCGTCTTATTGTTTTATTGGATACAGGAGCTACACATAACTTTATTGATTCAGAGTTAGTATCCAGGAGAGGCTTGTAGACTGAAGAGTTTGAAGGAATTAGTGTTAAGGTTGCTGATGGTTACACTCTTAAGTGTGACAAAATGATTCTGAATCTACCCCTCAGGTTAAATAATTATGACTTTAAATCTGATTTTTATGTGGTTGATATGGGTGGGATAGAATTGGTTTTAGGCATGAGCTGGTTGCATTCCATTGAGGCTTTTTATCTCAACCTTAAGGATATGGAAATGAGTTTTGAGGTGGATGGGAAGAAGCATATTCTCAAAACCATCAAAGAAGAGAACTTGAAGACAATTACACTCAGATGTATGCAGCGCCTTATTGATCATGATGCAGTGGAATCGGCAGCAGAGTGCAGATTGTTACCCACACTTGAGGACCGGAAAACAAGCTTACCATCCTGATATACAGGAACTCAGGGTTAAACACTCCAAAGTTTTTAGTGATATACCACATGGAAGACCACCCGACAGGGGCATAGAGCATATTATTGAGTTAGAGGAGGGCACTAAGCCCATTATGATCACTCCTTACCAGTATCCCAAGCGTCTGAAAGATGAGATAGAGAAGACTATTCAGGAGCTGCTCACTATGGGTCACATTAGGCCAAGTAAGTCTCCTTTTGCTTCATCAGTGGTATTGGTGAAGAAGAAGGATGGTACATTGAGGATGTGTATTGATTACAGAAGGCTGAATCGTAAAACAATTAAGAACAGGTATCCTATTCCTCGTATTGATGAGTTGCATAGAGCCGCATTCTTCTCAAAGACAGATTTGAGATCCGGATATCATCAGATTCGGGTTTGGGAAGTGGATATAGAGAAGACAGCCTTCAGATGTCATTGTGGACACTTTGAGTTTTTAGTCATGCCTTTTGGGTTGACTAACGCTCCGGCAACATTTCAATCTACCATGAACAGGGTCTTCCACAGTCAGTTGAGGAAGTTTGTGTTAGTGTTCTTTGATGATATTTTGGTTTATAGGACTTGGGAGGATCACTTGATTCATTTGGATACCGTGCTGGGTATTTTGGATGAGGCTTCCTTGTATGCCAAGGAGTGTAAGTGCGCTTTGGACATGTCTGAGTTATTGTATCTGGGGCATATTATTAGTGCAGAGGGAGTTCGTATGGACCCTAATAAGGTTCGTGCTATTCTTGATTGGTCAGTTCCAGAGAGTTTGACTCAGCACAGAGGTTTTATTGGTTTGTGTGCTTTTTACCACAAATTTGTTGCTGGTTTTTCTCGGCATACAGTTCCCCTTACTGACCTCACTTGTAAGGGTGCTTTCCAGGGGACTCCTTAGGCACAGGAGTGTTTTGAGAAGTTTAAATTGATTGTGACATCATGCCCGGTTTTAGCAATGCCAAATTTCTCTAGACCTTTTGATTTGCATTGTGATGCATTAGGTGAGGGCATTGGTGCAGTGCTTTCGCAGGACTGTCATCCTATTGTATTTGAGAGTAGGAAGCTCAGGGGTCCTGAAAGCGCTTTTAGTGTTTATGACAAGGAAATGTTAGCCATTATGCATGCTTTGGCTAAGTTCATACAGTATTTGGTAGGCAGCAAATTCTGTATCAAAACCGATCATGACAGTCTGAAATATTTTTTGGGCAGCGTGATTTGAACGAGCGGCAACAAAAATGGGTCAGCAAACTTCAGTCTTATGATTTTGATATCTCATGTATCATGGGGATGCAAAACATAGTTGCCGATGCTCTCTCTCGAAGACCACATTTGTGTGCTTTGACAGAGGTTTCTGAGAATTGGAAACATTTGATCATCGCTGACTATGCTAGGGATCAGTGGGCCACTGATTTTCTTGATGGGACCATCCAGGATAATAGGTATACTCTTGTGAATGAGTTGATCATTTACAAGGGAAGAGTTTTGTTGGTTCCAGGATCCAGTGTTATACAGTTGGTGTTGAGAACCTTTCACGATTCTCCTTTAGCAGGGCACCCGAGTTTCTTCAAACCTATAGACAGGTGCGTGAGCATTTTTCATGGAGGGGGCTCGAGCATGATGTTCAGAGATATGTTAGAGAATGTTTTGTTTGTCAACAAAACAAGCAGGGGCACACATATCTCATGGGTTTACTGCAGCCACTTCCCATTCCTGAACGGATATGGGAATGTATCTCTATGGACTTCATTGTGGGCCTACCTAAGGCCCAAGGTAGAGATTGTATTTATGTGGTAGTGGATCGGCTCACAAAATTTGCTCATTTCTTCCAGATCACTACTACTTTTTCAACAGTTCAGGTGGCAGAGTTGTTTTTCAGGGAGATTTTCAGATTGCATGGTTTACCGCACAATATTGTGAGTGACTGAGATAGTCGATTTATGAGTCACTTTTGGCAGGAGTTGTTCAGGTTATGTGGCACAGAATTGACTCCTAGTACCAGCTATCACTTGCAGACTGATGGTCAGACGGAGATTGTTAATAAATGGGTGGAAGGCTATCTTCGGAACTATGTTTCTGCTTAGCAGAAGGCATGGGTGAGGTGGATTTATTTATGTGAGTACTGCTATAATTCTACTTATCATATGTCCATTCACATGACACCTTTTCGAACTTTGTACGGGTATGATCCACCTAGTTTTTTTGGCTTGATGTTCAGTGATAGCAGAGTTCCTAGTGCAGGGGACTTTTTTCAGGACAGTCAGGATGTTATGGGTACTTTGCTTGATAATATACAGAGAGCTCAGAATCAGCAAAAGAAGTATGTTGATTAGAGGAGGGTGGCTAATTCTTTTGAGGTAGGGGATATGGTGTATCTAATGTTGCAGCCTTATCGGCAGTCATCTATTCAGAGGAGTGGGGCTGAAAAGCTCAAACCTCGGTATTATGGTCTCTTTTGTGTGGTCAGACGGGTTGGCGAGGTTGCATATGAGCTAGAATTGCCTGATGATTGTAGGGTGGACAATGTATTTCATGTATCTCGTCTTAAGAAGGCGTTGGGGAGGCATGTTATTCCTTCTTCTATTTTACCTCTATTGGATGATGAGGGGAAGTTGGAGTTGATTCCTGAGGCCATTTTGGATACTAGAGAGAGACATTTGCGCAGACGAGTTTTTTGAGAATTTCTGGTTTAGTGGCAAGGTTTACCAGCAGAGGATGCTACTTGGGAGTCGGAGGATATTTTACAGCACTTTAGATTGCGATTTCTTGAGGACAAGAAATCTTGGGGAGGGAGGACTCTGATGTCCCCAATTTAGCAGGTGCTTGTGATTGTGTTGTTAGTTCATCAATGCGATCCCTGTGAGTTGACGGTGAGTTTTGGGGATCTCTGTGATAAACTTACTATTTTTAGTAGGTCAGTTCGGGCCCGGTTTCTATTTTGGGTAAGGCAGTTGGGTTCTGGATATGGTCTTCAGTCTTCGTTTTGTCTTCATCACCTTGCTCATGTTTTAATTGAATAAAGCTTGGCTTTATTAAAAGATATACTTTAATGGTGTTTTATTTTAAAAGTGTGTGTGAAGACTCTTAAGTGAAAAACGTATTCTTGAAGCTTCAAACAAATTGTGTTGATGAAGACTTCTTTGTGGATTGATTAAAAGGCCTTTGGATTTCGATTCTATTCATTCCAATTGCCTTGTTATTTTTAATGATTTTGGGAGAAGTTCGAATGATGGTGAAATGAGGGTTTGAGCGTTTTTTCTTAGAGAAACGAGAATTTCTCATGGGAGAGCACTTTGAGTTGGTTCTAGATGCCAATGAATTGTGCGGGTGACACCAGCAGTTAAGTTTTGCAGCCTGCAAGATTTATCAGAACCATACGGACATCAGCAAGGGTCGTACGATTCTTTATTCAACCTGGTTGTACGCACACACCAGCAGTGTGTTATGACATCGCATTACATTGGAAGGAGTCCGCCATTAGTATTGTTGAAGGATCGAAAATTCCATAAGTAGGAGGCGTCTACAACAGCAACGGTTGATGAGGAAATGGCAGACATCTATCTTCAATTCACAATTATGTATTGTTTGCAGCAAGCATAAATTCAATAAAAGGTGCCCATTCGATTTTGCTTGCAATGTTATTTGTTTTGAATGTGTAAACGTTTCTTTTCAAGTTCGCACGCAATTCTATTAAGTTTCCTATATATATTGTTGATCATTGCCAAGAATAAAAAATAATAAAATATATATATTTTCAAAAAAAGACAAAGAATACAAATTTTCAGAATTCTTCTAGAAAATTCATATTGCAATATATAAGAGCTCCTAAGGCTCTTTACATTTCACTTGTTGAACCAGTTGCATCCTTTCCTCGGTTCCTGTTACTGGTTACCGGTTGTATCTCCCTTGGCGACCGATTGCTCTAATGAACCGTTAGAGCATTATAAATAACAGATATAGTCTCTTCTTATTAGCACAATGTCACCGGTTACCAAACCAGTCTCTCCTCACACTTACTGTAATTAGTTGTGTCTGTCCTTGCTTCACAGATCGAACTCGGGTATCCTTAGTACTAAATGACAACACCCTTTTTTTTCCAATCAATGACAATACCTCTTTTGTGATATACTGGTTGCAATCTCACCGGTTATTCAACTGATGCCAACAGACTCTAGTTGATGCCTATCACTTATATTATATATCACTGCGTATGTATTAGAAATTCACCTCTTCTTCCTACCCGCCGATCCCTGTTACAATGATATTGATTGTTTTCTTATATCTTACGAATTGGGATGATAAATTGCATCCCAACATACTCCCAACGTCACCTCTCTTCATAAACTAGACACATGATCAATTATTCATACTAATCAACATCTTAATAAACTATAATTATAGATCACTTGCCTTTATATTTAAAGTGTGCCTCATTGGTAATGACCAACGGTTTGAACATAAACTAATCCTTTGATACTAATGATTCTTGACATGATAAGCTTTGTTTCCTATTAAAATCGGGTCTTTAATTCTTGATATCTTTGTTATATGTTTCTTTCATACCTTTCCTTGCTTTTGAATTCGCGGTTACTTTATACATTTAACTCTTATGTTCAATAGGTTAAGTAACAAAGAGACTTGTTATGTGCAACGTCTTCCATATTATCATCGGTCATTATTTTTATGATGATTGCACATACACGCGGACGCTCGTACATCAATACAGATCAAGTAAAATCTTCAACATTTGATATTGAAGATAAGGAACCCCATTTCATGCTAAAGTTGATAGGACATTTTATATTAAAGTTAATTCTTAAGAAGATAAGAAGAACCTTTGAAGTCTATTAAATATTCTATTGATGCCAAACCTATTTTAAGAAGTAACTTTACTACAAAAATCACCATCAACAGAATTAAATATTGGTTTAGAATTGTGCAAATAGCAACTGGACGATATTTCCCAAGCCAAAAAAAGCAAGAAATGTGAATTTTATAGTTCAATGAAATATTTATAATTTTAAATGATGAATGTATTTCACTAGTTTTCTTAACATAGGCATAGACTAAACCTTCAATTGTTGACACTGATCAGGATGAATTTGTCCTTGATATCATATAGAAGACACATATTGGTCTTACAAGTCAAATAGAATCTTCAATATTTGATCTTTGAAGCCAAATAACACCGTTTCCATTAATTAAACGAGGCTTAACTTTCCAATCATACCAAATGCATAGCCCCACTACATATTGTCATCCTTATGAGTCGTGATCAACACAACGGACTTAATCTAACTTCAAATGTTAAGGTATCTTCAATCAAATGTAAATAGTGGTATAAATTATCAACTGTTATTAAAGTTTATTCTCTTGATGGTTTGACCTTAGATTTGACACAATACTACAAATTTGATTCATGTTTCTGTTACCAATTTCGCATTGAGTTCATATTGGTACAGCCATGCTGGCTGGAACTATTCATTTATATCTGAAAACATGCTTAATGCCTATGACAGTCTTTTGATTCATTCTATGAGTATAAGTTTACATTTTATGAAGAAAAGTAAGAAATAACATGAAAGAAGAATAAATTACATCTTATGCTTTTCTGAAAATGTAAATTTGTTTATTCATCAAAGTGCTCATTACGTTTCACACAAGCCATGAAACTAACCAAAGATAGAAGAATTGAAATCTGATCTACAAACATAAATGTAAATGCAGAAATGAAATGAGTCATGGTTGCCAGCCATTGCCTGGAATGACTAGCTGCGTTGAAATTCTTCAGAGCCTTTGATTCCGCTGCTTTTGCTTTCCATTTTTCTGCTCCAAATCCTGCAAATTAAAATGAGTTAGATCAATATGATCTAAGCAATGGCCAACAATCTCATCATTCTGTCTTTTGCATACGCATTTACATCTAAAATCTAAGAAAGAAACCAGTTTATTGCTCATGAGTTTGTTTCCTGTGCAACATCACACCTACAACTGACATGTGGATGCAAATGTGGCTCCCACAAGGGTTTGAGCCCAGCATGTTAGTGGTAGGAGTGATTCAGATCAAGAGAAAAAGATAAATACAATAGTAAAGGGGCATGTAATCATTCATGGAACCTTTTATTGTATTATGGATGCAAGTATGAAACAATTAAAATTGCTCAGAATCTGTTTAAGGGACATTTTTTCCTCAAATTGAAACCTTACAGCTTAATAGAAACAATAGCAGTACAAGAACAGAGTATGAGAAGAGTGCTGGAAAAGGGTCATTTCATAGTATCAGAAAGGCCGGCTAACAATCTGAAAATTATGAGCATATCTTTAGAACAACATTAAAACAAGTTCAGCATGATCAAGCATATGACTTAAAATTCAATCACCTTCAGACAAATGCAGGAGAGTTACTTCTATGAGATAGTCTATTGAAGGAAATGATATTCTAAATGCTGCTGAAATAAACTTCCAGAAAACAGAGGCTGTATTCAAATAAACATGGAGGTTTTTGTAAAAATGCAATGCATTCTCATGGGTAAACTCTCATAAACCTTCAGAAGATAGATTGAGAAACAAAGAGATCAAAGAGTAAAGAAGTCTTATGGCAAGACACCAATGGGAAAGGCAGGAGATGTGACAAATTTTCCAGATTTGTTTCACTTGGCATGCTGTAGACTCCAGGAGTCGAAAGAGGAGGAAATCTTGCAAAGAAGAAGATATTGCAGAAATGGTCTTCATGGGTTTTATAAGAAGCAGAGTGGTCGAAGCCTTATCAAAGTCAAGAAGTTATAGTGAAGATTCTCAGGTTTTTCCAATTTCCATAGAAAATATGGCTCCAGGCCCAAGCAAGCTTGAGAATTTTAAATATGAGAACGAAATAGTATCTCAAGAACCTCAAAATTTAGAAGAGTAAGCAGGTTTTCTAAAGTCTGATAAAAGAGTTACTACTTTCCTTGAAAGCCTTTTCTTTTTTAAGGAGATGCATGATAGTGGTCATAACAGAAAAGTAATGGACTAAAAGAGATGAAAAAACTGCAGCCTTGAGCATTTTTTCTATATGCATTGCACTTCTACTAGTAACTATTACAACATCTGCCAGGTGGTTTCCAAGTAATGTTCGAAGCCACTGTGAAAGATTCTTAAACCCTCATGAAATATTAACAATTTTCATAAAGCGTAAAGTCAAGCTTTAAACCCTCACGCAAGCAGAGGAACCAGAATGATGCCAAGTATAAATGAAAATGAAATTCTTCTATGGCGGCCATAATAGCAGTAATATAACTTTCAGTTTCATGGCATGGTGTTAACAGTCCAGAAAAACAAACTCTCACATTTTGCTAAGTGTTATTAGCGGCTTCCAATAAGAACAACAAGAATAATAGCAAAAACGTGTTGAAAAAGTTTCAAACCCTCACGCAAGAGAGGGAAAATTTATGTGAAAGCCTTGTAGAATAGCAGCAGAAAATGGCAGAATATTGCTAGAAAAAAACGTTAAGTAAAATACTTCTTCCTATTACAGAAAGTATTAAACATGTATGATGCTAAGAAGTAAGTATTTGAAGTTATAAATGATGGAAGTTGTCATTGATGTCAAGATCCTACAGCATGATGTCAAAGAAGAACATCCAGCATAAAGATTAATTATAAGAACATATATATATAGAAAAGATATATAAGATCACAGCAATTATTGTATACAAATGATAAACAACATATATACGATCATATATGAATTAGTATTGTATGAACACGTATATTATAACAGCATACTTATGGCATACTTAGTGGAATGGAAATCAAGGAGTTACCTATCGAGCATACAAGAGGGGATTTTCTGTTCATTTCAAGAGTATTTCAGACCTTGGTGTAAAGAGACAGTAGTGCATGAGATATGTGATGAAAAACTTACAATAGAGAGGCCATGGTAGACATTATTAGACACTCGCACTTTCTATTGCTGATTATTGGTGTTTATCATGTGAGCATACAATATATTAAGAAGCTGTTTTGACAGGATAGTAACCATGATGATTCAAATATATAACAATTAATACAGTATTGACAATTACTACAGCCTACGGTTCAGATATATAACGTATATGAACAGATATGTTATATCAAAGACAATAATAGTTATTGACTGCAGTGATTATATGTTAGAATATATACAGCGCTATATATATATATGGCAGTGATACATATGAATGATACAGCAGCATACAACAACGTCTTTGAATGAAACGGATATATACAAGCAGTATATATATATCATTATAGATTTTATCGAAGGTTGATGGTGACACAGAGATTAACATGCATGGTTGGATGCAAAACAGCAGGTTGAAGACGTAAATATATTTAAAATGTGTATATGATTACAGCATCAAAGACAAGTTTGACCAGCGCGCATCATCAAAGGCATAAAAGACGGTATTGAAGATATATCAAAGTATATATAATTGTCGATAATATATTTCCAAAGAAATATCGAAGGACAATATATAATAATATCAACGTCCAAATATATATATGCAATATTTAAACGAAATGTTTAGAAGGCTATGCAATATTCTGTTTTATATATGCAGGCGGCATATATATTATAAAAGACAGAACAAACAACGATTATATATATATCATTATTGATATATATTAAGACAGAACAAACAACGGTTAGCAATAAAGTTCTTTATCGAAGGTGGATCATTGTTAATTTTAAAAAGGAATTAAAGTTAATAATATTAACTTTAATAAAAGACACCTTTTTTGAAAAGTCATAACTTTTAATAAAGAGTCATAACGTTTTGTATTAAAAATATGAGTATATATACTCAATTCTTTTTTGAAAATAAAATGGAAGAAGTCAGCATGTGAATATGAAAGGAAGAGCAGCAATAATATAAAGGAGAGAAAAATTAAAGATTATATATTCAGATTTTTGAATATACTATTATAAGGATATATATATTTGAGAATTAGAAGAAAATATTGGCTGACTTAGAGAGCAGATTGTGTCCATCATCAGTTGAATTAGCAACAGCATTCAGGTGGAAGAAATTTTGAAAGCAAAGAGTTGGTGCTCAGAGTTTAGACAAGAGAGTTGATGATTCCAGTAGGTCGGTGCCTGCAAAGTGTGGGAGTTGGAGCTTCCAATGAGTCGGTGCTCATAAATTTTGAGGTTGGAGCCTCTAGTAGGTTGGTGCCTGCAAACATTGTAAAAGAACAATATTATATAGAAAGAAAATTATTTTTGTGGTTTATTCCCATATTGGGTTTCCACGTTAAATTTGTGTTCATGTGCATAATTGAATTTGAAGTTATTGAATAAAAGTTTTAAATTTAAAATTGTTATTATACTGATTCACCCCCCCCTCTCAGTATAATTGTGTGCTCTTCAATTGGTATCAGAGCGGGTTCCTTCTATATAGCCTAACTGCTTGAAGGTAGATCTAAAGAGCACAAATGGCTGAAAGTTTTCAAAACAAGACACCAATTTTTGATGGGACAAACTATGCATTTTGGAGTATAAAGATGGAAGCTTATTTAAATGCTATTGGATTCGATGTTTGGCAATCAGTACTAGATGGTTATACACCACCAGCGAACCCACCACCAGATGTAGCCGGAAAAAGGAAAAGTGAGAATAATGCCAAAGCAAAACATGCTATTTTATGTACTCTTGCCGACTCGGAGTTTACAAAAGTTATGCATTGTAAATCTGCAAAGGACATATGGGATAAGTTGAAAAATATTTATGAAGGGACCGACAATGTAAAGAAGGCCAAACTTCAAACTCACGGAAGCACATTCGAAAGTTTGAAAATGAAGGAAGATGAAGACATAGCCTCATTTCTTTCTCGTGTTGATGAAGTGGTCAATGCAATAAAAGCCCTTGGAGAAGAAGTAGAAGAACAACTAGTGGTTGAAAAAATCTTGAGATCCCTACCTATTAGATTTGATTCCAAAGTGTCAACAATCGAAGAGAGAAAAGACCTGGATAGTCTTACTAAAGATGAGCTACATGGAATCCTTACTACCTATGAAATGAGGATTGGAGGCAAGGAGTCTAAAAAGGAAATATCTTTCAAAGTTTCCAAAAAGGGTAAGAGCAAAAAACAAATTTCAAGTGATAGTTCAAGCAGTGAAACTGATGAAGCCGAAGCCCATTTCTTAAGAAAATTAAAAAGGGGAAGTGAAAAATATAAAGGGAAGTTTCCTTTCAAATGTTTCAATTGTGGAAAGATAGGACACTACGCCTCAAAATGCCCTCAAAATGATGATGACTCTAGTGAAGACGAAAAACAAGCACACACAAAGAAGAAATGGAAAAACAACAATAAGTTTAATAAAAAGAAAAAATATCAAAACAAAAACAAAAAGAGTTTTTATTCCAAAAAGGACAGCTCTTCAGATGAAAGCAGCGAAGAATGCCCAAGTGATGAGGAAGTTGAAATTCTACTTATGGCTGAAGCAGACACAAGTGATAGTTATGAGGAAGAAGAAGACGAATCATGTAATGAAGAAGAGGAAAACGAATCGGGTAATGAGGAAGAAGATGTTGATCTCCAAGAAGAACTTCATTAAGCATACAAACAAAATGAAAGACTAAAAAGAAAACTTGTAAAACTCAAAGAGGAAGCTATGAAAGCAGCAAAAGAATCAGAACAAACAATTGAAGACCTAAAGATCCAATTAGAAGAAGCTAAACAAGCTGAAACTGATTTAAAATTAGAAATTGAAAAATTAAAAAGGGAATTGAAGGAATGCACCATCAATAAGAGTTCGGAAACCCTAAATGATATCATTGATAGTCAAAAGCCTTCTAGCAAAACAGGGGTTGGTTTTGTAGGAAACTCAAACATTAACAATACATTCAAAGGCTTCTTAAAAGAAGGAAGCAAGACAGTCATAAATTAACCATCAAAAGAAGACAAGCTTAAAAATAGGAACTACAAGAAGAATGAAGAAAATGGTGTTCATAAACCTAGTCATAACTTTCATGGATATTGCTACTCTTGCAATTGTTTTGGTCATAAAGCACTAGATTGTAGAATGCCAAAACAAAATATGAATGATTGGAAAAGGCCATATTATAGACAACATTCTTCTTACCTATTTCATGGATATTGCTACTCTTGTAACAACTTTGGTCATAAAGCCCTAAACTGCAGAAGCAAAGTGAGGAATATTCAAAATTTCAGCACACAAAATCCTTTTGCTCCATTAATTAATTTTGATATTTTATGTTCAAAGTGTAATAATTTTGGACATGCTGCCCACAATTGTAGAACAATCTTTCCTGTAAATCAAGCAAAGAAAGAAGATCTTCCTCAAAAGAAAGTTTGGAAAAAGAAAGAAAAATCGTTATTTGTTCAAATAGCTTTACATGCTCAAAATAAGAAAGATTGGTGGTACGTTGATAGTGGATGCTCTAGACACATGATAGGGGACAAAAGCAAATTTATCTCTTTTGAACCAGCAAATGGAGGATCAGTAAGATTTGGTGATATATAAAAGGAAAAGGAACTCTTAGTCTAGATCATGGTAAAACAAAAATAGCCGATGTTTGGTATGTAAAAGGACTAAAAGAAAACTTACTTAGTGTAAGTCAACTTTGTGATCAAGGGCATAATGTGACATTTTATCCTAAAGGTTGTGAAATTAAAAAGGATGGAAAATTAATAGCTAATGCTTGTAGGACTACAAACAATTTGTATGTTTTACAAGAAATGAATGATGAAAAATGTCTCTTTGTACAAGAAGATGAAAATTGGCTATGGCACAAAAGATTGGGACACTTAAACTTTGATAACATTGTCAAAATCAGTCATAAAGGAGCTGTAAGAGATATACCAAAGTTATCAAAACCTACAAATATCATTTGCAAACAATGCCAACTAGGGAAGCAAACAAGAAGTACATTCAAAACCAAGGAATATTCTACATCAAAACCACTTGAACTCATTCATTCAGACCTTTGTGGTCCAACCAGGACAAAAAGCCTACAAGGAGAAAAATATTTCATACTATTTATTGATGACTACTCTAGGATGACTTGGGTAGCTTTCCTAAAAGAGAAATTAGAAGCTCTTGACAAGTTTAAAACTTTCAAAGAACTAGTTGAAAATGAAATGGATGCAAAAATAAAATGCCTTAGAACGGATAGAGGTGGAGAATTTACTTCCCATGAATTTGATGAATATTGTAAAAAAAATGGTATAAAAAGACAACTTTCAGCACCTAGAACTCCCCAACAAAATGGGGTTGTAGAACGAAAGAATAGAACTATTCAAGAAATGGCAAGGGCAATGCTAAATGAATCCAAGATAGCTGATTCCTTTTGGAAGGAGGTAGTACATACAGCAGTCCACATTTTGAACCGGGCACAAATAAGAGTAAATCATGATAAGACACCTTATGAGCTATGGAAAGGGAGACCAACATCAATTAGGTATTTCAAAATTTTTGGAAGTACATGCTATATAAGACGGGATGAAGATGACTTGGGAAAATTTGAAGCTAGAGCAGATGAAGGAATCTTTCTTGGATCTTCCAAGAGTAAAGCATATAGATGTTACAACAAGAGACTTCACAAAATTGTAGAAAGTGCAAATGTAAAGATAGATGAAGGAAAGCCATTTGAAAAGATAAATGATGAAATGCCAAGCATATGTGAAGAAATAGAAGATCCTAAAGATGAAGAAGAAAAGGAACTAGAGCAAGAAGTTTCCAAAACCCCTTCAAAAGCAAAAACACCAGCAAAGACTCCTTCAAAATTTGTTCAAAGAAACCATCTTGAAGACTTGATTCTTGGAGACCCAGATAAAGAAGTCCAAACAAGAAGGAAATTTGTCAATACTACTGAAAGTGCACATTTTTGTCTTTTATCCAAAATAGAACCAAAAGATTTCAAAGAAGCAAGTGAAGACAAGTTTTGGGTGAAAGCAATGGAGGAAGAGTTAAACCAGATTGAAAAGAATAATACTTGGGAAATTGTTCCAAGACCAAAAGACAAAAACGTCATAGGAACCAAATGGGTGTTCCGGAATAAAATGAATGAAAATGGAGAAGTCACAAGGAACAAAGCTAGACTAGTTTGTAAAGGCTATGCTCAAGTAGAAGGAGTAGATTTTGAAGAGACATTTGCCCCAGTTGCAAGATTAGAAGCAATCCGAATGTTCTTAGCATTTGCAAGCCATAAAGCATTCAAGGTCTTCCAAATGGATGTTAAATCAGCTTTCTTAAATGAAGGCTTAGAAGAGGAAGTGTATGTTGAATTACCTGAAGGATTTACATATTTAGAAAGGGAAAATCATGTATGTAGACTTAGAAAAGCACTTTCTGGGCTAAAACAAGCTCCAAGAGCTTGGTATTCAAGATTGGATAGGTATCTTCTAGATCAAGGTTTCAAAAGAGGTATGGTAGATAGTAATCTATACATCAAATCTGAAAATAACAAACTTTTGGTGGTAGTAGTATATGTGGATGACATAATATTTGGAGGAGCAAGTAACAAAATGTGTAAAGAATTTTCCATGAATATGCAACAAGAATTTGAGATGTCCATGCTTGGTGAATTATCCTTCTTTCTTGGATTGCAAATTGAGCAAACAAGTAAAGGAATTTTCATTTCTCAAAGCAAGTATATCAAAGAAATATTAAAAGAGTTTGGGATGGAAGATTGTAATCCAGTCAGCACTCCCATGATTACAGGATGCAAGCTTAGCAAAAAGGATGAATCCCCCGATGTAAATCAAACTCAATATAGATCTATGATTAGAAGGTTGTTGTACTTAACCGCCACAAGACCTGACATTCTGCAAGCAGTTGTTGTTGTAGCTAGATTTCAAGCAATGCCAAAAGAAACCCATGTTCTAGCAATTAAAAGAATATTGAAGTACGTAAAAGGCACTATGGATCTTGGCTTATGGTATCCAAGAGGAAAAGACTTTTCACTTACAGCCTATACAGATGCTCATTTAGGAGGCAATATTGATGATAGAAGAAGTACAAGTGGAGGAGCATTCTTCCTTGGTAACAGTCTAGTTTCATGGTTAAGCAAGAAACAAGGATCAGTAACTCTATCTACCGCGGAAGCTGAGTATGTTGCAGCAGTTGCAAGTTGTACACAAGTGCTTTGGATGAAGCAAACACTAGGAGATATCAAGATTGATTTTGAGAATCTCATTCCCATTTTTTGTGATAACACTAGTGCAATCAGCATTTCAAAAATTCCAGTCATGCATTCCAAAACAAAGCATATTTCAATCAAATACCACTTCTTGAGAGAACAGGTACTTGAGAAGCAAGTCAAGTTGGAATACATTAATACAAAAGAGCAGTTAGTAGATATTTTCACAAAACCACTTCCTAAGGAAACTTTTGAGTACCTAAGGGAGAAATTGGGAGTACTATCACTCTCATCCATTCATTGAAGACTTTATGAGGAGCATGTGTTCAGGGGGAGCTAGTCTCTAGCCTTGGAGACCCTTTGCCATTGATGACAAAGGGGGAGAGATAGAAGATGAAGGGAACAGTGAACCAAGGGGGAGCCTTGCACAAACAAGATCATATATTTAGTTGCCATCAATGACAAAGGGGGAGATTGATGGAAATTGTCATTGATGTCAAGATCCTACAGCATAATGTCAAAGAAGAACATCCAACATAAAGACTAATTATAAGAACATATATATATATAGAAAAGATATATAAGATCACAGCAATTATTGTATACAAAAGATAAACAGCATATATACGATCGTATATGAATTAGTATTGTATGAACACGTATATTATAACAGCATACTTATGGCATACTTAGTGGAATGGAAATCAAGGAGTTACCTATCGAGCATACAAGAGGGGATTTTTTGTTCATTTCAAGAGTATTTCAGACCTTGGTGTAAAGAGACAGTAGTGCATGAGATATGTGATGAAAAACTTACAGTAGAGAGGCCATGGTAGACATTATCAGACACTCGCACTTTCTATTGCTGATTATTGGTGTTTATCAGGTGAGCATACAATATATTAAGAAGCTGTTTTGACAGGACAGTAACCATGATGATTCAGATATATAACAATTAATACAGTATTGACAATTACTACAGCCTACGGTTCAAATATATAACGTATATGAACCATAGTTCCGAGAATCGCCATGAAATCGCGTGAATCGCGACTCGGTTCATTAGAGGCAATTTTTTTTGACTCGGGAATCAGAATCTCCGATTTTTTCCCATGAATCGCCTGAATCGCGTCGAGAAACCGCCCGTGACTCGGCCGCAACAGGCAAGAAAATAAAGTTAAAAAAGATAAAAAATGACTTGTTTTTTTTATGTTTACTTTGACTTTTTCTCTTTGTTTTAACCCTAAAGGGTGTTCCATTTGCTTAGTATGAGTAGAAGAGAGGAAAAGTGAGAGAGAAGAAGAGAAAAAGAAAAGCACAAGTTTGCAAACAATAGGAAGGAAGAGCAGCAAAGAGAAGGAAAATCCATTTGGGGAGGCCATCAAATTGCATTGGGAGCATTAAGGAGTCATTAGCAACACTCCTTAACTGATTTGCAAGAGGTAAATAATAAATATTGATTTTTTTTTTGGGTATGTTAGTGTATTGTTCATTTTTTGTTAAATTTTTTTAGTTTTCATTTGCAAATCTTGAATGTTTGTTTTTTAGTTTAACTTTTAATAAATTGCAAAGTAGGCTTTGTTGTTTGTTTATTAGTTTGTTAGATTGTCTTACTTTGAAGTTTGAATTTTGAAACATAGAGGTTTTACTTGAAATTTATTATTGCAGGAGTCTTAATTTTCATTTTCCCCAATGGGTAAAAAAGATGAGTGTTGGAAATATACCGAAGGCTTTCCTGGAAGAACAAAATTCCAAACAAAATGTATGTTTTGTAAAGAAATAAATTCTAGTGGCATTTATAGATTCAAATTCCACATTGCTGCCATACTCGGACATGATATTGCAATTTGCACTAAACAAACAGTTGAGGCAAAACGCACTTGTTTAGTGGCATTAGAAAAATTTGAACAAGAAAAAATAAATAAGAAAAGACAACTAGAAGAGATAAGGGCTATTGTCTCCCATGCTCCCACTGCCACAACCGCATCTACACCTGCATCAGAGTCCGCATCCATAGGTTGTGTTGGAGAGGGTTCTACTAGGCCTCCTTTTCGTCCTAGTTCTGCTGCTCGTGCTAGTGCTATTGCTGATGCTAGTGGTAGTGGTAGTGTTAGTGCTAGTGCTAGTGCTACTGCTACTGCTAGTCGTTCTTATAGTCATATTGAGGCTGGCCCTGGCAGTGCCCTATTGCATCCCAGAGTGCGGAAGAACAGATTGGATAGTTACTTTGTGCCCCCGCACTACTCCTAGCTCACAACCCACGCTTGAGGGCATGGGTTTGAACAAGGAGATTCATGATGCTGCGAGAAAAGAAATTTGCAAATTTTGGTACTTTTGCAACATTCCATTTTTTGCAGCTAGGTAATTCATTCTTTTTTATTTGTTTTCTTTAAGTTTAAACTTTAAAGTTAAATTTTAATTATATTTATTTGTGTAATGATGAAATTATAGATTCACTTTACATAATGATTTATTATCTAAATTTCTAATCATAATCTATTTGTGACAGGGCTCCTTACTGGCAAAATATGATAGATGCAGTTGCTATATGTGGTCCGGGGTTTAAAGCCCCAACTGAGGCTGAGTTGAGTGGACAACTCTTAGATGAAATGGTGGAGGACATGAAGGCTGAGCTTCAAGACCACCGAAGGGAGTGGACTGTAAAGGGTTGCACCATCATAACTGATGGTTGGACGGACATGAGGAATAGAACACTCGTCAATTTTCTTGTTTCCTGTGGAGGTGATTGATCATTCTACTTTCCTACATGTATTGTGAAATTTGAATAATTTAAATTCTGATTTGTTGATTGCTAATTTGTTAATGATCCATGATAATTCATTCTTTTGTAGGATATACCATGTTCCTCAAGTCTATTGATGCTTCTGCCATGTAAAAAACGCCGCATACTTATGTGAGATTATTGAGGAAGTCATCACAGAGGTGGGGGAACAAAATGTCGTGCAGGTGGTGACTGATAATGCAGCAAGTTATGTTGCTGCAGGTAAACTTGTAACTTTTCAAGTTTTGAAAATTAATTTATTTGAAGTTTGAACACTTTTCTAATCCCAAGTTTTATAACATGTTCCAATTTCTAATTAATTTAAAATTGTTGTAGGTAAATTATTGATGGAGAGGCACCCCACCATCTTTTGTCTCCTTGTGTGGCACATTGCCTTGACCTCATGTTGGAGGAAATTGGCAAGCTTGAGTGGGTAAAGTCATGCGTAGATAGGGCAAAAAGTATATGCAAGTTTATCTACAACCATGCATTCATCCTTAGCACAATGAGGGCCTACACAGGAGGCAAGGAGTTAGCTCGTCCAGGGATCACGAGGTTTGCCTTGAATTTCATCACATTGCAGTCCTTTTTGACATCAAGGGACGATTTGAGGAGAATGTTTGTTGGGCGGGAGTGGACTACATCCTCCTATGCTACGACCACTATAGGGGTAGATGTGGCAAATTGGATCTTTGATGAGGATGGTTTTTGGGAACCTGCTAAAGAAATTGTTGAGGTAAATTTCTTACAATTTAATATTTAGTATTTAGTTTTACACTTTTACTATTTATTATTTAATTGTTAATGATTTACTTTTACTTTTAGTTTTATAATTTTATTATTTATATTTAAGTTTTGACTCAAATGTTTTTTTAACATTATATGCAGGTCATTGAGCCCCTCGTATCTCTCCTACGAACTGCTGATGGGGAGAAGCCCTCTCTTTTCTACATATATGAGGGCATGGATAGGGCCAAGGAGGCCATTAGAGCCAGGTATCTAGGAGTGCAGGAGAAGTATGCCCCTCTTTGGGATATCATTGATAGGAGATGGCAGAATCAGCTCCACCGACCCATCCATGCAACAGCCTATTATCTGAATCCAGCATTTCGTTTTGGTGCTGACTTCAAGGCGGATGAGGAGGTTCTCGGCGGCCTATATACAGTGATCCAGAGGTTGAGTAGTGATGAGGATAGCGGAGTTGCAACCCTTGAGCTAGACAAATTCAATAATATGGAAGGGTCAATTTTCTCTAGCAAGATGGCCATAGATAGTCGAACAAAACTACAGCCAGGTAACCGTAAAATAATATATTCTTGAATGTTAAGTAACAAGTTTATGGCTTATAAGTTGTGCATTTTAATTTTTGATTTTGTAATTTTAAAGTTGTAATTTTGTAAATGATACTAATTGATTTTGTTTTCCCTTATTTCAGATAGATGGTGGCAAATGTTTGGGCCCACAACCCCAAAACTTCAGAAAATTGCCATCCGTATTCTGAGTCAGCCAAGCAGCGCTTCTGGATGTGAGCGCAATTGGTCCATGTTCGAGCATATCCACTCGAAGAGGAGAAATAGGTTGACAGTGCAGAGGTTGAATGATCTTGTCTTTGTTCATTACAACCTTCGTATTAGGATCAGACAGATTATGGGCATTGACTCCTCTCCGATCATTCTGGATGAGATTGATCCAGAATCAGAGTGGCACAATGAGGCTGTGGATCCAGTCTTCACTGAGGCAAACCATGAGTGGGTTGACCAGGCAGATAGAGAGGCTGAGGCTGTGGCCATGGCAGAGGAGGAGGCTAGAGCACGTTCAGGCACTGGCAGACTCACACGTGCACGCACAAACATACGCCCTACTCCTAGTGATGTTGTTCGTGGGCCCATCTTACAAGTGGAGGATATGGCTCAGCAGTCCTCTAGGACCTACCTTAGACGCCTTTGTAGAAGGCAGACAGGATACTCAGAAGCTGAGGCTGAGGCTGCAGCTGAGCTTGAGGATGATGATGAGGATTGAGCTATAGCCTTGTTTTTTCATTTTGTTTACAGACTGATACTATTATTATTATAGTTCTGAGTAACTTCTGACTTCTGAGTTTATTGATACTGATAGACATTCGTTTCATGGATCTTCATCTCACATACATTTTTGATTTGATGTCTTATGGATCTTCATCTCACATACATATTTGATATTGCATTCTATGATTTGACTCATTATGATAATATGATTTCAGATTTCTATTTACTTCAGTTCAGTTACAAATTTACAATTTACTTTTTACATGTAGCGTATGTGATGGATTTATCATTTATGTTCCTTGTTTATGTATGTTAGCTTCTATTTGATGATGTTATACTATTTTTAAGTTATATTCAATAAAGGGTGTCTGAAATAGGTTTTAAATTGTTAAAATCTAGGGTTTTTTAAATTTGCCGATTCATGGCCGATTCGATTCCGATTCATGGCCGATTCGCGATTCGATTCGGCCAAAATGATTCCGATCCGATTCCGATTCTCGTTTCTTTGATATGAACAGATATGTTATATCAAAGACAATAATAGTTATTGACTGCAGTGATTATATGTTAGAATATATACAGTGATATATATATATATGGCAGTGATACATATGAATTATATAACAGCATACAGCAGCGTCTTTGAATGAAACGGATATATACAAGCAGTATATATATACATTATAGATTTTATCGAAGGTTGATGGTGACACAGAGATTAACATGCATGGTTGGATGCAAAACAGCAGGTTGAAGATGTAAATATATTTAAAATGTGTATATGAATACAGCGTCAAAGACAAGTTTGACCAGCGCGCATCATCGAAGGCATAAAAGACGGTATTGAAGATATATCAAAGTATATATAATTGTCGATAATATATTTTCAAAGAAATATCGAAGGACAATATATAATAATATCAGCGTCAAAATATATATATGCAATATTTAAATGAAATGTTTAGAAGGCTATGCAATATTCTGTTTTATATATGCAGGGGGCATATATATTATAAAAGACAGAAGAAACAGCGATTATATATATATCATTATTGATATATACTAAGACAGAACAAACAGCGGTTAGCAATAAAGTTCTTTATTGAAGGTGGATCATTGTTAATTTTAAAAAGGAATTAAAGTTAATAATATTAACTTTAATAAAAGACACCTTTTTTGAAAAGTCATAACTTTTAATAAAGAGTCATAACGTTTTGTATTAAAAATATGAGTATATATACTCAATTCTTTTTTGAAAATAAAATGGAAGAAGTCAGCATGTGAATATAAAAGGAAGAGCAGCAATAATATAAAGGAGAGAAAAATTAAAGATTATATATTCAGATTTTTGAATATACTATTATAAGGATATATATATTTGAGAATTAGAAGAAAATATTGGCTGACTTAGAGAGCAGATTGTGTCCATCATCAGTTGAATTAGCAACAGCATTCAGGTGGAAGAAATTTTGAAGGCAAAGAGTTGGTGCTTAGAGATTAGACAAGGGAGTCGGTGCTTCCAGTAGGTCGGTGCCTGCAAAGTGTGGGAATTGGAGCTTCCAGTGAGTCAGTGCTCATAAATTTAGAGGTTGGAGCCTCTAGTAGGTTGGTGCCTACAAACATTGTAAAAGAACAATATTATATAAAAAGAAAATTATTTTTGTGGTTTATTCCCATATTGGGTTTCCACGTTAAATTTGTGTTCATGTGCATAATTGAATTTGAAGTTATTATTGAATAAAAGTTTTAAATTTAAAATTGTTATTATACTGATTCACCCCCCCCTCTCAGTATAATTTTGTGCTCTTCAATAAATAAAAAAACAAGCTTTCAGATTTTGCTAAGTATACGAGGCTAGCTGTGCACAGGAAAAGAACCAGAAGAATAAGAACAACGCTGCAAGAAATGATAGAATGATGCCACAGAAGAAGGAAAAAATCCTGCAGATTCACGTTTTAACAGTAGAAATTCTCAACAATATGTCAATCACAATAGATTCTTCAGTTATGCAGCGTAAACTCAAGGAAGAGGAGCTCGGATTTGTTTTTTTTCAAGCACTTACCTGTGAAGTTTTGCACAGTTTTGTTGAAGAAAACGCTACACAGAATTCAAGCAAGCAAAAAGGACTTTCATTAATGGCGTCTACAGGCAGAGACAGCAAAGATCGAATTCAAGCTTAAATGTCTTCAGGATGGCAGTGAGATCTTTTTCCAGAATGGTAGCGGCGCTCAGTTCAAACCGTCATCCTCTAGAATGCTCATGGGAAAAGATGAAATGAATGATTTTTAGGGTTGAATAACTTTTAACCCGCCCTCAAATGTATTGTATATTTTTTTCAAGTCCACGGCAAAATGCCTTTGAGTGGCATTTTTATGCGTAAAATATCTTAGCATTATAATTATGTGTTTTGACATAAAGTTATAATGCTAAGAAGTATTTTGGTCTTCTTTTGGTTAATGTTTTCTTACACATTATTTTAATATCTATTAGTTGATTTATGTCATATATCAATTAATAGTTATTTATGTATTCTGAGATATTGTGATGTAATTTGATATTTATTGACTGATGTATTTTTATAAATCAGTTAATAAATATTAAAATCTTTCAAAGGAAAGCAATAATGTACAATGAAGACATAGGGAGAGCATATAGGGCTTGTTGGAGTAGATATAAGGGGTGTTGGAGTTTTCGTAAGAGAGTTGGAGAATTTTTGGGGTCGAGTTTGACTTCTCATTAGGTTTTGGAAGGCAGTTATGGCCACTTGGAGCATTTTTAGGGTGGTTTTGATGAGTCACATGGATGATTAATGACTTGGTTGGACTTTTTCAGTCCTTTGATGCTTTTTGGAGGGAGTTTCAGGTGCTATTTTCCAGGCTTTATTGTTGCATCCGAAAATGGGTTGTACTTTGTGAGTTTTTGACTCATTTCTCTAGAGTTCTGATTAGTGATATTGGAGACTTAGTATTTTTACAGAATCTTGGTCTTTTCTTCATTTTTTTGTAACTCAGTTTATTGGAAAGTGGAATATATTACAGGTTTCATATCCCATTTGCAGAGTAGTTTCTTTTAATCCAACTTGTTATTGCAGTTCAGTGTGGTATTTTGTGATTGATGAAGTGAAGTAAGTGTTGTTGAACCTTCCTTTACAACTTTTGCCTCACATATATTTACATCTTTTCCTGTAAGTGATTACTTGTGCAGGTTGTTAACTGTGTTGTTAAATGTTCAAGGACATGGGTGTGAGAATATTTTTCCTCCTTAACGCTTGCATGTTTTTATCCAGTTAATGAAATATTTATGCATGGGAATCCATAATAGGTTGTGATACCAGTTCTCTGTTTTTGAGTTAAGTGTCACCTGAAATTGTTGTTTCAATTTTCATTCAGGTTGGTATCCACTTAAGTTTAAGTGCAGTTTAGAGTTTTCCATTTCAGTTTCTTTCCTTTCAAGTCTTTCTCCCTTTTCCTGAGAAAAGTAGTTTGAGTGTGATAACCAGCTAGGAGCCGGCCTTATTTGGAGATTCACTCCATTTTCTAAGTAACCCACGACTTAGGAGTGTTTCCATGTTACCTTGAGATGTCAAGTGTCTAGGAATTTGAAGGGTGCAATTTTAGGTGCTAACAATTTTTGGTACGCCCGATGGGACTGTTGTAGATAGTACTTTTTAGAATTCTTATTTGCTGGTTTTACTGTGCAACCTACGAAATATCAGAGCTTTTTAGAGGTTTTGACCAACACAATTGGCGACTCCATTGGTGAAGAATCGGAAGAATACAGACAAGGAGTTCTGAAAGTTTTGACTACAGAGAGTTGTCTCCACATAAGAGAAGAAAAAGAACAATTGAAAAGGTTCAATAGGCTCTTGTTTATACAAGAAGAGCACGGTCAAGACCTCCTGTAGCAAGAAGTTTCACAGCAGCAAATAGTTCAGCTGCTCATTTTCAAATATGGAGGGGAAGGAAGACTCAACAAGCTCCGATGGCTAGAGCTTTTGCAGCTTTCAACCAAGGCAGCCCTTTGAACTTAGCTCAACATGATCCTATCCCAGTAGCTGCTCTTAAAAGTTTACCATATTTTTCTGGAGAGGATCAAGTTAATCTTGTAGAGCATATACAAGACATAGCAAACTTATGTGCCTTGCATCATGTCACAGAAAACAACATGGCAATAAGATTATTGGCAGCCTCCTTCAAAGGGAAAGCACTTGAATGGTACAGAAGGCTGGCTGCAGGAACAATTACCAATTGGGATCAGCTGGGGGGAGCTTTATTTGACTCTTTCAAAGATAATTCAGATTATTTATCATTGGTGCAGCAACTGTCCACTATTAAGAGAGCACCACATGAACAAGTTTCTGATTTTAACTTTAGATTTTAGAAAACTTGGGAAAGGATTCCTGTAGCAGTGAGGCCTATAGCCGAGCATGCATTTTTGTATTACTTGAGAGCATTTAACAGCAATATTGTTGTTATGATTCAGACTTTGGGAGATAACACGCTGCCTGCAGCCTATCAACTGGCTATTAGGGCAGAAAATAACTTGATACAGGCTGGACAAATAGCCCCAAGGCCACCCATGCCCATTTTTCCTATAGCACCAGTTCCTCAGCCTGCAGTGCCATTGCAAGAAATTCCATTGGCGGTGATACCAGCAGTACCAGCGCTGCCATCTCCAAATGCACAGCCGGCAGTTCCTACAAACGCTGCTGCATCCCAACCAAATGATTTGCAAGAAATCAAAGGCATTTTGCAGATGTTTGGTAATGAGTTGAGCAACATTAAGAAGCAGCAATTTCAAAATCCAAGGCCTTATCAGGCAAATAATAATTTTCAGCAAGGTTAAGGTCAGCAATACCAAAATAACAAGCAGAATTTTCAAGGTGGTTACCAGGGTAACAGGTAGAATTTTAATTCAAGGCCATTACCAGCATATAACCTTGCCACAATTAGTAATTCAAAAGAAATTGTACCTGCTCAAAATAATCTTGCTGCTGAATATGAATAGTGTTTCCCATGTAACCAGCAGCATAATCAGAATATGTGCCCAAATGGTGTGATTAGTCAAGCATTAATGGTTCAAGGAACAACATCAGCACAACAAGATCCGTCTCATGTTGAAGTTTCACAGCAGCAAGATCAGCCGCAAAATGAGACTGACCTTCTAAACTGGCAAAGGGAGGAATTCTGTGGTGTAAACACGGATGATACTCCAACTGCAGTTTATACTAGAGCAAAGAAGAGAGCATTTGAGCTCGATAAAGCAGCTGATAAAGAACAAACAATTGATAAAGGAAAGGCAATTGCAAGTGCATCCATGCTACCACCTCAACAAGTCCATGTGTTACAAAGGACCCCTGCCATTGCAAGTAAAGGACAGCAGCATGTTCAAGCTGATCGTGATGCTGGGAAGATTCATCAGAAGACGAATCCTGTTGTGCCTTTCAACATTGTGGACAACATGAAGAAGTTAAATGTTAACATGTCAGTATGGGATACTTTGAATATTCTGGGGCAAAAGGATATGCTACAAGTTGCTTTGAAGGAATTGAAAGATGGAAACGAGTCTACAGCAGCAAGGAGTGGCAGCATTCTTACTAATCACTTGCAAGATGGCAGCATGCCTGCCAAAGAGGTATCTAAAGATCCAAGACCTCCTCCTTTTTATCTAACTCTGATTATAGGAGACAAGTTGGTTCATAATTGCATGGTAGATAGCGGTGCTAGTTGTTTAGTCATGCCTAGAGAGGTAGCTGATAAATTAGGCCTTCAGTATCAACCTTTAGAGAAAGGAGTTGTCCAATTAGATGGGACAGCCGTCAATACTTTGGGGGTCATAAAAGGTTTAGATCTTACACTTCATGCATGCCCCAATTTTGTTGTTCCTCAAGACATTAGCATCATTGACTTGCCTCCACATTTTGCCATGTGTCTTTCAAGAGATTTCACAGCTAAGGTAGGAGGGTATTTATCATCTGATTGGTCACATATGATATTTAGGACCAAATACGGGACAAAAGTAAATATTAAATCTGAAAGATTAGCCAAAGACCATATAGAGCCCTATCATCCTAGTGCAATAAATATGTTATCAGATTCAGCACGGTTAAGCCAAGCTGCTGTTTTCAATCACAACAATGATGATGATTTTCATCCAGAAGTTTTATTAAGAGGGTGGGCAGAAGAAAACATTGTTGACAATCCTGCAGATATGGTTCATGAAGCTAGCATGGGAAATTACGTCATTTATGAGGCTGATGTAGAACTTCCTAACTTAGAAAAAAGTGAAGAGGAGATAGTTTATCAACAAAGTGAATTGTGGAACTTGTTTGTTTTATGGGTCTCGTAGTAAGAATGGTGCTGGTGGAGGTGCCATGCTTGTGTCACCTCAAGGAGATAGGTATTTTTCCACTTTCCGTTTTGCTTTCTCATGCACAAATAACGTTGCAGAATATGAAGGCTTGATAGCAAGTCTTGAATGGGCAAGGAAGCATGGAATCACTTGTATCAAAGTACATGGTGATAGCGAGCTTGTGGCAAATCAGGTTAGAGGGCTGAATGTTACCAAAAACAATGCACTTAAGTGCTATAGGAACAGAGTGTGGGATTTAATTGAAGATTTCCATGCTTTCAATATTGTTTCAATCCCAAGAAGCCAAAATAAACATGCAGATTAGTTGGCTGCCATTGGTGCATAGTTTGATCCAGTTAACGATCTTAAGAAGGATAAGGTACAACAGTACATCAAGCTGGTTACCCAGCCTTCAATTCCGGATAATGATGTTAGTTGGCAAGTTTTTGATAATGACGAGCAGGTGCTAACTTTCTTGCTGGAAGAAGAGCATTTTGCTGTCACAAATCAGGATAAAGTGAAACAGCAGTATGGTGACCAGCTTATCCAGTTGAGAACAAACAAAGTTCCTAAGGGTCTAGTTGCTTTAGAATCCACTTTCAATAGTGATGATCAGCTCAAGAAGGGTAAGGCTGGAATTCAGGTCAAAGAAGACCATTATGAGGAGCTAGAAATAGCAGAAGGAAAGTTCCTCAAGATTGGAAAGGTATGTTCTAAAGAGGAAAAGTAGCAATTTAAGGATTTATGTCAAGAATTTCCTAAAATTTTCGCTTGCCAATATTCTGACTTAAAGGGTTTTGATCCAAGCATTGTTGAACATACAATTGATTTAGATCCAAGTTCTAAACCTGTTAGACAAAAACAGAGGCCCTTGAATCCAAGATTAGAGCCCTTAATGATCAAGGAGTTGACAAAATTGGTAGGAGGTATTATCTTTCCTATCAAACATACGTCATGGGTTTCTAACTTGGTACCGGTAAGGAAAAAGAATGGTGAAATCCGACTGTGTGTGGATTTTAGAGATCTTAACCAAGCATCATTGAAAGATCATCATCCGCTGCCTTCTATGGAGCAGATATTGCAGTTAGTTGCTGGTTCAAAGAGGTTTTCTCTCCATGACAGTTATTCAGGTTATAACCAGGTGCATGTTAATAAGGCTAATCAGTTTAAAACAGCGTTTACAACAAAGTGGGGAACCATGGCCTACAAATGGATGCCTTTTGGGCTATCCAATGCTAGTGCTACATTTTAGAAGGCAATGGAGCATGCATTTCAAGGTCTGATTTATAAATTTTTGCTGGTTTATCTTGATGATGTGATAGTTTATAGCAAAACTACAGCTAAACATTTGCAACATTTGAGGCAAGTTTTTGAAAGATGCAAAGAATTTGGCATCTCTCTCAATCCAAAGAAGAGTATATTCATAGTACATGAAGGAAAACTTCTTGGACACGTTGTGTCCAAAGTTGGTATTACCATTGATCCTGAGAGGATACAAGCTATTCTCGAGTTGCCGTTGCCCAACCATAAGAAAGGATTGTAGAGCTTCTTGGGGAGGATCAATTTCGTAAGAAGATTCATCCCTGACATTGCAAATTTGCAGCAGCCTTTAACTGCAATGTTAAGGAAGAACATGGTTTTTAAGTGGTCCAAAGAAGGCAAGGACAGTTTCCAAGCTATCAAGGAGGCATTATCATCAGCCCCTACTCTGGTAAACCCAGATTTCTCACAAGATTTCATACTGTATGCTTATGGCAGCATTGACAATATATCTGCTATGTTGGTACAAAAGAACAAAGACAACTATGAGCAGCCAATTGCCTTTTTCAGCCAGTCTTTAGCTGATTATGAAACCAAATATACTTTTGTGGAGAAACACGTACTTGCAGTAGTTCGTAGTTTGAAGAAATTCAAGCCTTTAATTTTTGGTAATAAGGTACATATTCTCGTAACTCATCCAAGTGTGAAAGAATTTGTGTTGAGCAGAGATTTAAATGACAAAAGGGCTGGTTGGATCACAAAGGTCATGGAGTTTGATGTGGACATCAATGTTACAAAGCTGGTAAGAGGTAGGGGGTTATGTGAGGAGATGGCTGCAACTCCTGAAGACAATGAAAGTGAAGATTCAGTTGCTATTTTGTTTAACAACAATAATGTTCAAGTTGATGGAGTACTAAAAAATGAAGGCTGGGTGCATGACATGACCCATTTCTTGAAGACTGGAGAATGCCCACCGCATTTAGACAAAGCAAAGAGAAGGTATTTCCGCTTGCAGTCTATTCCTTATGTTTTGCTGAATGATGATTTATTTAGGAAAGATGTCAATGGAATGCTATTGCGGTGTATTGACTTTGATCAAGTGGAAAGAGTCTTAAAGGAATTTCATGATGGAGACTTAGGGGGTCACTTTGCCCCACGGACAACTGCATGGAAAATCACGCGTGCTGGTTACTTTTGGCCAGAATTGTTTAAGGACTATTATGCATGGTCTAAAAAATGTGTGAAGTGTGCACTCTTTGCAGGTAAGGAGAAACTCTCAGCTATGCCTTTACAGCCGGTTCAGGTGGACCAGCCTTTCATGAAGTGGGGTCTTGATTTCATAGGACCTATCAGTCCGCCATCTAGCGCTGGTCACAGGTGGGTGCTTACGGCAACGGATTATTTTACAAGGTGGACAGAAGCGGTTGCTTTAAGGGACTCAAATGAATCTGTTGTTCTAAGTTTTTATGAGGATATAGTTACCAGATTTGGTGTCCCAGAATCTATAATATGTGATAATGCATTGGCATTTGTTGGTTTTAAAATAATTGATTGGGCTGTCAAGCACGGTATCTACTTGAGTACGTCTTCAAACTACTACCCTCAGGGGAATGGTTTGGCTGAAATCATAAACAAAAACTTAATAAGGATCGTTAAGAGAACAATGGAGGAAAATCAGAGAGTTTGGCATTCTCTTTTGAAGACTGCATTATGGGCAAACCGTATAACTCCTAAGTGGTCAATTGGTAATTCTCCATCTATGCTGGTGTACGGAAAAGAAGCAAGGTTACCTTTGTCAGTTGATCTTCCAGCTCTTGATATATGCATCAGCTACAAATGTTTGAGGTAGAAGATCCTATGGCAGTCCGGTTTGCTAAATTAATGGAGCTGGATGAAGCTAGAAGAAAGGCTATGCAAACTTTGGAGTATCAACAGCTTCAGACTAAAAGGACATTTGATAAGAAGTCTACTCCTAAGGTTTTCAATGAGGGAGATGTGCTAAAATGGGATGTGTTGAAGAGTAGGCCAGGCAAGCATTCGAAATTTGACAACTTCTGGAATGGCCCTTTTGTTGTTACAGAATGTAAGGAACATAACGCATATCAGTTGTCAACTATGGAGGGAAAAGTGCTGCCAATACCAGTTAATGGTATTCACCTTAAACGCTATTTTGAGGTATGATCTTAAGGTTCTTTGTAAATATCAGTAGGTTGCAAATAAGGTGCTGCCGCACCATGTTTTGTGTGTTGTTTTTCCCCAAGTGTTGTTATGCATAGTTTTCCTAGGTCTTCCTAGTGTTTTCCTGCTTTCAATAAAGGTTTCCAAGTCCTCAGAAGAACTGTACAAAGTAGAACAGTCCTACTTTCATGCAAATACAATAGCCAATTAGGCACATTCATATATGGGTTTACAAAAACAAGTTGAACAATTCATGCGTCCTAATGCAACGCATATATAAATGTGACTCCCTAGTTACAATATCTACCCCTAGTATTGCTTTGCTTTGCACAATCCTGCTATTTAGATGTTTTGCAGTCATGAGATAAGTCATTCCTGTTTTCAGCCAAGAGTCATTAACACCACTCAGAATGATGAAGGGGAGCCTACCTCATCATTCTGAGTTATGCCAATCAAACGGGGCTGAAAACAACAATCACTGTTTCAAACCAAGAAAGAAAAATATCTGTTGTTGACTCCGAGCCCAATGGATTGTTTAAGGCTACTGGTTTTTAATGTCTAGCAGGCAGACACCCGTCAGAGGTCGCCAATTTTGTTACCAATTTCACTTTGAGTTCATATTGGTACAGCCATGCTGGTTGGAACTATTCATTTATATCTGAAAACATGCTTAATGCCTATGACAGTCTTTTGATTCATTCTATGAGTATAAGTTTACATTTTATGACGAAAAGTAAGCAATAACATGAGAGAAGAATGAATTACATCTTATGCTTTTCTGAGAATGTAAATTTGTTTATTCATCAAAGTGCTCATTACATTTCACACAGGCCGTGAAACTAACCAAAGATAGAAGAATTGAAATCTGATCTACAAACATAAATGTAAATGCAAAAATGAAATGAGTCATGGTTGCCAGCCATTGCCTAGAATGACTGGCTGCGTTGAAATTCTTCCGAGCCTTTGATTCCACTGCTTTTGCTTTCCATTTTTCCGCTCCAAATCCTGCAAATTAAAATGAGTTAGATCAATATGATCTAAGCAATGGCCAACAATCTCATCATTTTGTCTTCTGCATACGCATTTACATCCAAAATCTAAGAAAGAAACCAGTTTATTGCTAATGAGTTTGTTTCTTGTGCAGCATCATGCCTACCACTGACATGTGGATGCAAATGTGGCTCCCACAAGGGTTTGAGCCCAGCATGTCAGTGGTAGGAGTGATTCAGATCAAGAGAAAAAGATAAATACAGTATTAAAGGGGCATGTAATCATTCATGGAACCTTTTATTGTATTATGGATGCAAGTATTAAACAATTAAAATTGCTCAGAATCTGTTTAAGGGACATTTTTTCCTCAAATTGAAACCTTACAGCTTAATAGAAACAACAGTAGTACAAGAACAGAGTATGAGAAGAGTGCTGGAAAAGGGTCATTTCATAGTATCAGAAAGGCCAGCTAACAATCTGAAAATTATGAGCATATCTTTAGAACAACATTAAAACAAGTTCAGCATGATCAAGCATATGACTTAAAATTCAGTCACCTACAGACAAATGCAGGAGAGTTACTTCTATGAGATAGTCTATTGAAGGAAATGATATTCTAAATGCTGCTGGAATAAACTTCCAGAAAACAGAGGCTATATTCAAATAAACATGGAGGTTTTTGTAAAAATGCAATGCATTCTCATGGGTAAACTCTCATAAACCTTCAGAAGATAGACTGAGAAACAAAGAGATCAGAGAGTAAAGAAGTCTTATGGCAAGACACCAATGGGAAAGGCAGTAGATGTGACAAATTTTCCAGATTTGTTTCACTTGGCATGCTGTAGACTCCAGGAGTCGAAAGAGGAGGAAATCTTGCAAAGAAGAAGATATTGCAAAAATGGTCTTCATGGGTTTTATAAGAAGCAGAGTGGTCGAAGCCTTATCAAAGTCAGGAAGTTACAGTGAAGATTCTCGGGTTTTTCCAATTTCCATAGAAAATATGGCTCCAGGCCCAAGCAAGCTTGAGAATTTTAAATATGAGAACGAATTAGTATCTCAAGAACCTCAAAATTTAGAAGAGTAAGCAGGTTTTCTAAAGTCTGATAAAAGAGTTACTACTTTCCTTGAAAGCCTTTATTTTTTTTAAGGAGATGCATGATAGTGGTCATAACAGAAAAGTAATGGACTAAAAGAGATGAAAAAATTGCAGCCTTGAGCATTTCTTCTGTATGATTTGGACTTCTACTAGTAACTGTTATAGCATCTGCCAGGTGGTTTCCAAGTAATGTTCGAAGCCACTGTGAAAGATTCTTAAACCCTCATGAAATATTAGCAATTCTCATAAAGCGTAAAGTCAAGTTTTAAACCCTCACGCAAGCAGAGGAACCAGAATGATGCCAAGTATAAATGAAAATGAAATTCTTCTATGGCGGCCATAATAGCAATAATATAACTTTCAGTTTCACGGCATGGTGTTAACAGTCCAGAAAAACAAATTCTCACATTTTGCTAAGTGTTATTAGCGGCTTCCAGTAAGAACAGCAAGAATAATAGCAAAAACGTGTTGAAAAAGTTTCAAACCCTCACGCAAGAGGGAAAATTTATGTGAAAGCCTTGTAGAACAACAGCAGAAAATGGTAGAATATTGCCAGAAAAAAACATCAAGTAAAATACTTCTTCCTATTACAGAAAGTATTAAACATGTATGATCCTAAGAAGTAAGTATTTGAAGTTATAAATAAAAAAACAAGCTTTCAGATTTTGCTAAGTATACGAGGCTAGCCGTGCACAGGAAAAGAACCAGAAGAATAAGAACAACGTTGCAAGAAATGACAGAATGATGCCATAGAAGAAGGAAAAAATCCTCCAGATTCACGTTTTAACAGTAGAAATTCTCAAGAATATGTCAATCACAATAGATTCTTCAGTTATGTAGGGTAAACTCAAGGAAGAGGAGCTTGGATTTGTTTTTTTTCAAGCACTTGTGAAGTTTTGCACAGTTTTGTTGAAGAAAACGCTCCTCAGAATTCAAGCAAGCAAAAAGGACTTTCATTAATGGCGTCTACAGGCAGAGACAACAGAGATCGAATTCAAGCTTAAATGTCTTCAGGATGGCAGTGAGATCTTTTTCCAAAATGGTAGTGGCGCTCAGTTCAAACCCTCATCCTCCAGAAGCTCACGGGAAAAGATGAAGTGAATGATTTTTAGGGTTGAATAACTTTTAACCCGCCCTCAAATGTATTGTATATTTTTTTCAAGTCCACGGAAAAATGCCTTTGAGTGGTATTTTTATGCGTAAAATATCTTAGCATTATAATTATATGTGTTTTGACATAAAGTTATAATGCTAAGAAGTATTTTGGTCTTCTTTTGGTTAATGTTTTCTTACACATTATTTTAATATCTATTAGTTGATTTATGTCATATATCAATTAATAGTTATTTATGTATTCTGAGATATTGTGATGTAATTTGATATTTATTGACTGATGTATTTTTATAAATCAGTTAATAAATATTAAAATCTTTCAAAGGAAAGCAATAATGTACAATGAAGACATAGGGAGAGCATATAGGGCTTGTTGGAGCAGATATAGGGGTTGTTGGAGTTTTCTTAGGAGAGTTGCAGAATTTTTGGGGTCGAGTTTAACTTCTCCTTAGGTTTCAGAAGGCAGTTATGGCCACTTGGAGCATTTTTAGGGTGGTTTTGATGAGTCACATGGATGATTAATGACTTGGTTGAACTTTTTCAGTCCTTTGATGCTTTTTGGAGGGAGTTTCAGGTGCTATTTTTCAGGCTTTATTGTTGCATCCGAAAATGGGTTGTACTTAGTTTTTGACTCATTTCTCTAGAGTTCTGATTAGTGATATTGGAGACTTAGTATTTTTACAGAATCTTGGTCTTTTCTTCATTTTTTGTAACTCAGTTTGTTGGAAAGTGGAATATATTACAGGTTTCATATCCCATTTGCAGAGTACTTTCTTTTAATCCAGCTTGTTATTGCAGTTCAGTGTGGTATTTTGTGATTGATGAAGTGAAGTAAGTGTTGTTGAACCTTCCTTTACAACTTTTGTCTCACATATATTTACATCTTTTCCTGTAAGTGATTACTTGTGCAGGTTGTTAACTGTGTTGTTAAATGTTCAAGGACATGGGTGTGAGAATATTTTTCCTCCTTAACGCTTGCATGTTTTTATCCAGTTAATGAAATATTTATGCATGGGAATCCATATTAGGTTGTGATACCAGTTCTCTGTTTTTCAGTTAAGTGTCATCTGAAATTGTTGTTTCAATTTTCATTCAGTTTGGTATCCACTTAAGTTTAAGTGCAGTTTAGAGTTTTCCATTTCAATTTCTTTCCTTTCAAGTCTTTCTCCCTTTTCTTGAGAAAAGTAGTTTGAGTGTGATAACCAGCTAGGAGCCGGCCTTATTCGGAGATTCACTCCATTTTCTAAATAACCCACGACTTAGGAGTGTTTCCATGTTACCTTGAGATGTCAAGTTTCTAGGAATTTGAAGGGTGCAATTTCAGGTGCTAACAGTTTCTTCAACCATATATTGTTTCCATCAAGGACATTTTACTATGCTCTTGCATTAGTATGCTAAATTTTTTACATCACCCTTAGCGTTGCATTCCATTAGTATGTAAAACCTTGTTTGAACCTCATATTGGATCTCCTTTCTAGGTGGTCCTTTATAATATACATCCATCTTGGAAAATGAGGAGATTCACTGCTAGATTTAGGAATTGACTAAGAAAGGCTGCATCTGACCTATCACCTCACTATATGGTAATCCTACTTTTTTAGCACCAAAGAAGGATGGACCATGGATGTTTTTGCATCTTCTTTAGTACCCTAAGTAAGATAATTGTCAAGACCATCATAAGTAGTAATCATCTCCGCAACAATCTTCTTGGGGTTAGGTGCTTTGCAAATATTGATATTTAATTTGGTTACCATCAAGTCAACACATTTGGAAGAACAAATGGAGTCTAAAGGATACCTCTTTGAGTCTCTAGTCATGCTCTTCAATCTCACCTATCTTTATTACATTCACACACTTGATGAACAATAAATTTAGGAGCTTTACTATTCACATTGTGATTTTTTCATGTCCTCTTTTTCAGGCAAAGTCAATCCCTATTATATTAGTTTCTATACGCTATTGGGGTGATATAAGGGAAATAAGAATAATTTGGTAATTTAATAATTTAAGTCAAACTGCACCAAAAAATAACTTTATGTTATATTCCTAAAATGACCATTTATGTTTTTTTAATAAAATGATAAAATCTCACTAGGACTGGGATCCAAAGTAATGTTAATTAAAAAGGCTTTCTAGACACTTTTCAAAATTAAAGTTATGGACAGAAAAAGGAGAAAAAGACAATAATATTATATTCCATTGAGGAGTCTATGAAAGGAGTTGAACGCTGAAGAATACCATCCAATGTTTAGTGAACAAACCCCTGTTTGGAGATTGAACCCTTGTGTTCATCTTTCTGCCTAAGAAGAAAAATCTTTTTGGCTTTAAGATTTTGAGGATGAATAGTTGTAGAAGATTATCTATATTTAGTTGTTTTGGTTTGTGATGAAGATTTCTAGATCTTGGTGTGTTCTATGATATTTTCAGATTTGTTGGGATTACCCAAGTTGTTGATGAATTAAGTGAGATTATGAATTTTTATATTAAATATCTTCCAATTATCTTATTAGCATATAGTGGCAACTATTTTATATTGCTGGATGCACTAGCCTATTTCCTAGTTATATTGTATTTGTAACTAGCTATATCTTATTTGTTAAAACTTCGATTATGGTCTTACCATTTCTAGTTATTGTTTTTTTCAAGTGTTACTGTACATGGCTAAAGGTAATTGAATGTTAAGAATGTTATTTGTCGTAACTTCCTTGCTGGAGTATGCTGTACACACCAAGAAGACTTTGTTATTTGTCTGGAAGTGGTATACATATTTAAAAGGGATTAAATGTTACTGATTGCTATACCTTTAATTATGGTATTTTTGCTGGCTGTACCTACAATATTATAAAAAATAGCTCTTGGATAAAGTCGTGCACCTTTTGTACTCTTCAACAGAGCTGGTAATATTTGTTAAGAGGATCCTGCATTTCAAAAGGAATAAGTGCTTCTTATTAAGATGCCATATCCTAATAAAAGGAATCACAACATTTATAAATTTATGGGAATTTTTGTTGGTAGCTGTTTAATCTTTGATATTTCTTTTTGCTGCTTCTGCATCAGCTATACAAAGGTTTTATAAAAGCAGCCATCATCTGCTATTTACCTACTTCCAATCTTGTTTATTGGAATTATTTTTTAATCATTTTATGCTGGTTATTTTGGTGATTTACAATAGTTGTATATTTAGAGATTTTGTATAGTTAATCAGCAGTAATTGACATTGTCTCATAATATTAATTTGTGTAGTTCTCTGAGAGATCAAATTTTGGATTTGTAATTATTTTGGAAGGCTTGTGCCAAAATTGGTTTCCAATCATTTTCGGTTATAAGGTTTGCGTTACATTTTGGAAGGCTTGCCGCAAGAAATAGTATTCTAACAGTTTTATATTATATTTTTATACATTGTAAGTTATGTGGCTTGCTGCCAACAAGCAGAATAATTTTATATTATTCTAATATTTTCACTATATGCTCTCACCCTGCTCACATTTGGATCTCGGTGATCAGAAAGTGTTAGGGTTTTATGCATTTTCTTGCATTGTCATTATAAAGTTGTAAAAGTAAAAAATAATTCAGTTTGGGACATTAAGTGGGAGTATCATCTTGTGCCAATAAGACAAATTCTATGGACCTTACATAAACACTAACTATATGCTAATCTAGATAAGTGCTCCTTCATATGAGGGAAAATATTATTTCTTGGTCACATCATGGATGATATTCATGTACTAGTTAATCTAGAGAAAGTACTTGTTATTCTAAACTAGCATACTCATTAGGCGCTTGTGGAGCTCCATATTTATTTTGGGCCTACATATTTTACTCTTTTTTTCTTTAGGAATTTCACAACTTGCTCAAAGCCATCAGATCTCTTTGTAGGAAGCTGAAATGATAGAAAAGATTTGTAGATGACACCACCAAGACCTACCTATTGATGCGAGTTTTGTTCCACTTATACAACATGTAGGACTAAGCACTCAATGCTTCGAGAAACATAGAGCATTGTAATGTCCCTTGTTCTTCTACTTCTATAAAATCCTGCAAAATCGAAGTGAGTACATGATATCATAAAAATACATATATAACTATGTGCTCTACTCTAAGTTAGTAATGGGAAAATGGTCCTTAAGGCTGCCCCTGAGTCGGCTTCATAGCATCCCCGGCTTGAGAGACATTCGCTCCCTCTAAGCATTTGGGTCCTCGGCACATCATTCCCAGAATGCTGCCCATAAGGTCCTCTTGGAAGCAACTATTTGCATTCCAAGCCTACGCATATGCATATGACTGGGCTATCAGTATATATACTGCCATCGAGACTAGGGAAATGGCTTAATTTCCTCTAGCCCCCTCCAGATACGGGGATCCTACCGTATCATCAAATGTTTGAGATATTAAATCTCGAGACTAGGAAATTATCATAATTTCTTCTAGCCCCCTCCAGATATGGAGACCATCCTTCGATGAATACTTTATTCATACGTATGGCTCATATCATCACATATATAATCATTAAGATCTATATTAGAAATATAATTGAAAATAGTTCTTTGCATTAACTATGATACAATTATCCATAAAAAAAACATAATTACATAATCAATATATATATACGTGTATATGAATAAATATATATATATATATATATATCCTGAGATTTCACATTTTTATACTTATTTAAAAAAAAAATATATTCTGCATCTTAAATAACACATAAATAAATAAATAAATTATAATTTTATATATATATATATATATATATATATATAATCCTTTATCCATACCTTAATGCGGTGTCTAGTCTGACGTACTGCAGATCGAAATATCTTATGCTTTTGTTTCCCTCTCTTCTTAATATCTTATTCTTTTCTATATCTTATTTTTCTCCCCTTCCGTATCCATTTAAGGTAATATATATACCCGTGTGGGGAGGGGAGTCACGTCCCTCCACACACCATCGCACCTTATTGGTGCGGCTGTTCACAGCCTGGCTGTGAACAGTCGCACCTTAGTGGTGCGGCTGCTGTTCACAGCCTGGGCTGTGAACAGTCGCACCCTTAATGATGCGTCAATCAGGCATTTTAATTGCTTTTTATTATTATATTGTTTCTTCATGATATTATAATGTTTAATATATATATATATATATATTTTGATTAATATATATATTATTTGTATTAAATTAATATATATTAAATTTATAATATATTAATTATATTATAACATTTATTTTGTAATGTTAAAATGCTTAATATAAATGATTTATATTAAATTCATGATTAAGATAATATATTGAAATTAATATACTATATTTATAATATTTGTAACTTGATTAGAAATGACATTAATACACTATATTATATAAGTTTCTAGACAATTAACAATAATTGGTTAATATTGTGAATTGAATTTTACAATTATAAGGAACTTAATTGGGGGTCATTACAAGCATTAAACCCTCTCTTGAATAAAGTAATCTCCCATGCTAAGCTTTGCAATGAAGATCATGGAATGACTCCAAGGTTCCTTACACCTGTGGATATCTAACTCACTTGAAATGATGTGATTTGCTAGTTAATCACTTAGGCGGGCTTACATGTTTCATTCAAGGATGCCAACTTACTTACACTTCTGAAGATTTGGCTTCACAATATGCAATAAAAATATAACCGTGATTTATATCACTTCCAATTCAAATCCTACTATCTAGACTACTTCTACTTCTAACTATGGATGGGAAGACTAATGGATGGCCTAGGACTCCTACCAAATGGAGGCTTGCCTGCGACTTCAACTCCACCTAGTGCGTGCGACTTCAACTCCACCTAGTGCGAAGTTTCAAAGGATCTCAAATGGTTTTCATCTCAACACCTTCTCCTCAATCCAACTTAGAATACAAATCAAGGATCCAATGCCAATTGAACTTGAGCATGACTACTAGATTACCACACAAGGCACCCTTGCATCTACAAGGAGCTAGTAGCCTAGTTTTATAGAGTCAACCAATCAAACATCCACCAATATCACCACACAATCTATCTACTTTTACTCTTACTTTAACAACTTTGAAATAAAATCCTATTTTAATTGAGAGATGTACAAAACCATGCAAATACACCAAAATGATCATGTATATCCACCTTGCAAGCCACAACAATGAATACAGAACAATTTTGATAGTATTTTGGCAACAATTCTCCAACATAACTCTCTTTACAAATGAAAGAAAATGGCCTTATATAGAGGCTCAAGTACAACGAGTGGCCAAGATTAAGAGGCAAAAATCTGAAATCAAGGGCCCAAATTACATCCCATAAACCCTAATTAGGGTGGCCATAATTACAACCAATTACATGAGGGCACCGAACTTGTGGGCCAATAAGAAAATTACAATAATTTTTCCAACCAATGAGAACAGAGGACACTTGGTATGATATGATTGCACATGCTTGAAAGAGGAATATTTTGATTGGAGGAGACAACCAACTGCTGCCCCATCATCCTTATCCTGTTATTTGATCTTTTGATGAAGGGAAGATATCCTTTAGATGCTCAACCTTGTCCACCTCTTTCCATGAACACCCCTACCAACCTGTAGGAGCATGCCTACCAACTTGAGTCCTTAGGAATTTTTTCATTGCCATATCTTGAACTTGCTTGCTTGTACTTGTATATTTGATGTCTTGATCTTGAAATGGTGAAGCCTTCATGTACTTGAATCTTGAACTTGCCCTTGATCTTGTCTTGAGCTTGGTGTGAACTCCCTTGCCACTTGAGAGACTTGAACCTGAACCTTGCATCCTCCTTCCTGTCAACCCTACCAAGTTGTGAGAGGGCCCTCACCAAATTGCAAGAACTCCCCCGCCAACCTAAAAAAAGGCAAAGAAACAAGTCACTCCATCTCATTTGATAAAATATTGCTAATAAAACTTTGAAAATAACATTTGATCAAGCTAATTGAGTTAGGATTATCATTGCATTTCATTCAACTAACTTGCCCAATCACAAAAACATGAACTTATCCACATGATCTGGGCCAAAAACATGTTCAATGGATGTAACTTGATGCTCTAGGAATTGGATAAATGATGTCAAGATTGCAATGCATCAACTCCAAATTCGGATTTGCTTAAATCTCCGATTTTCTAGGCATGAAGAAGATGAGATTTGCTCAAAAGGTAGGTGAAAATGAATGCCAAGATGATGTCTTCAAACCCCAAGACCCACTCGCCACCTCTAGAAGCCTTCAAACTTGAGAAAATTGCATGAAAATGGCCAACAAAATCCTCAAAACAAAATCGCCCATGGCTGGAAATGCATTTCCAGAATTTGTAATCATAAAATTTTCTCTTGGAAACAACGAGAAATGATGCCCAAACACCTCTTTAAATACCCATCTAATTGCCCAAAATGGACGACTTGCATGGGGTAAAAGAAATAAAATTAAATCATATCCCCTTGGATTAAATTCACCTTAATTAATTCCAGCCCTTGATAAAATCGGATCGATTGGAATTTGGGCCAAAATTATAGTAATTAAATTTCCTTGAATTTTAAAATCTCTCTCAATTGAAACTTGCAAACCTGGGCCCCAAAATTGCATCGATTTTAACAAAAATATGGATTTAAATTAGTCCAATCTGAAATTAACATAGACCCCAAAATTAAAATTTAAAAAAAAATCATGTAGGCCCCTAATTAAGTTTTAAACTCTCCCAATTGTGGACCTAATAACTTGCCTTGAATTTCATGCCAATTAAGCCTTAAAATACATCGAATTTAGCACACAAAGGGGCCCCCAAATTAATTTTGAATTTCAAGCAAGGCAATGGACTCAAGTTTATATCAATTTTTTGCACCAATAGGCTCTTTATTCAAATCAAACTTGTAAGGTGGCATGTTAATAGTCAAAATTACACAATTAAATTACCCATATTTATCTATCCATTTTCCACAATTTGCAAAACTTCACCAAATTTCCCAAAAAATTTATGAGTCCATGAAATCCAGATTTTGCTTGCAAAAAAATTCAAGTCAAAAATATATTCATAATCAATATATATTTGGATTTGCAAACAAAAATCACCTCGCTGAAAAACCAAAATATAGACTTAGCCAAAATCACAATTTTCATCATTTTGCAATCAAAATCCAACCTCTTCGGACCAAAAATTCTCATTGCTCAACCTCTCAAATCATCTCCAAATTTTGTAGGCCATTTCAAACTCTCCTTTAACATCACCAACCTGGGAGAACTGCCAAAACACCTACTGCTAAAGCAAAAAAACGGGTTCCCCATTTTCAATGAGGCGATGGTGTGAAAAAACTCACAACACTACCCAAATGGTCGGTATGATTTGAATGAGTTTCTAAATCTCCTCAATGATCAATCTGAATACATTATGCTTATAGTGGAGGGTGAGCAAGATTGTTGTATGCCTTTTTGTGGCATTCTAATTGATTTGGCCTTTACTTTAGAGAAAACTCATACCTATCCTTATCAAAGAAAGGGTGTCTTTAATACACTTTCCATTAAAGTTTGCAAGGATATTTGATGGGGATCATTTAGAATAAGAGAACTTGAATCTAACAAGACTTCTAAGACCAAATGGGTATTAAATAGTTGGAAATTATATAGGTTTTCTGAAGAGCAAGAAAGGAATCACACTTTCACAAAAATATCAACACATGAGAAGGTAAAATGCAAATATATATTCCATACATTGAAGAGACTAGTGAAAACATTGCTGGAATTTTAAAAAGTAAAAACATCAAAATGTAGAAGGGTATATTAAAATGTCCAAGTACTAACTCAATTGTAGAAAAGATAAAATGTTATATTTGGTTCCATGATATGGCCTCACAATGCACACGCTAGAAAGCAAAGAAAGTATCATGTACAAGGGTGAGAGTGCATGTTATTTGGATAATGTCAAGCACATTCAAGTTCTAAGGAACTAACCATGCAAAAGTATCTTAGTTTATATTAGATGAGATTAGAAAAATCTATTGTTAAGTGGATCATGTGCAAGAGTAATGATTACAAAAAGAAAAGAATTTTTTTTAACTATTTGCCTTACACTTATTATTAGTATGGGTTAAATAGACGTACAAAGGTGAAAATGCATCATGTTTGGATAATGCCAAGCACATTCAAAGTTTTGAGGAACTGGCCATGCAAAAGTATCTTAGTTTATATTAGATGAGATTAGAAAAACCTATTGTTGAGTGGATCATGTAAAAGAGTAATGATTGCAAAATTGGTAATGTTTATTATGAGAGTGGTTGTCATCATTCTGTGCTCTTGTGGGTGCTCAGATATTGATGAAACAAGCCATTCAGTCCACATGAAAATAAGATTGTTGTGTGGATACTGGATATACAACATTGATGTGCCAATAAGTTTACTTGGGCAAAACATTCTAATACCACTGAACTGTTAGTACTTTACCGGTTACTGAGAGGCGGGGGTGAATCAGTAAATATTATCTCTTTGCCAGTTTAAAACTTGTAAACAAATTATTGAATGTAAAATAGTATGTAAACAATCATTCACAAGCATAAACAGAATCACACAGATCAACTCAAGTATTTATACGTGGAAACCCTCAGTTAGAAGGAAAAAGCCACAGTGAGATAGAGCTCACAACTTCACTACTGCAGAATGAAGGTGCCCTGTTAGGAGCTTACAAAAGTACTGATTGAAGTGTTACCCGGTTAAGGGATTTTACAAAAGATCTGTTAAGATCTGAACCCTGTTAGGAGTTGCCTGGTTACAGGACTTTGAACATCTACAAAGATGTTACCCTGTTAGGGGGTTTTACAAAGAACCGATTAGGTTCACCCTGATAGAAGGATTTCAATATGCTTTCACTCCTTATAAAAGCAATGATCTTATTTTGACACTGACTGTCTGATTAGATCATACCTGTTGATCTCTTTTCCGGTTTGCCTGGCTGTTGATCTCTCTTTCTTTCTTCACCTCTGTGCCTGCAACACTCCTCAGAAGATCTCTCCTCTGCTCTATGCAATCATCAACTATCAACAACATTTTTCTTTGCGCCCTATGACCTATATTTATATGAGAGTTCATCGTAATGAAACCCTTAACTGATAGAACCACCAGACTGCAAACTCCACATTAAATCATGCAATCAACAAAAAGTTATGCGCTTTGATCTGGAGTTTACCTACCAAAAACATCCGCAAGAATAAAGCTAACTCCTGTTAAAAAGCTAACTCTACTTCTAAGCAGTGGATGTCCCATATAATCCAGCTTTTAACTTAAACTGTAACTCAAACTGATCCATAAAATCCGGATCGGATCTATCTGGCAATTAGACCGGTATACCCTTATACCCAGTTTGTCCTTGTATGCTTCATAAGACTGGTTCTGAGTTCTTGATTCGGTCTACCGGTGTATCTATCGAAATAGTCAACCGGTGCATACATTCTGTTCTTCATCTACCGGTGTCATCTAAGTAATGTGAGTGACCGGTAACCTTTTACCGGTGGGTTTTGTGAAATACACTAATGACAACTCATATTTCTAACAATCTTCCCCTTTGTCATTGGTGGCAAAACTATACACAAGCTTCACAAACTTTACTCACTTACTAATAACAGTACCTTGTATCGGTAGAATGCTACTTCCCCTGACTGAGTGCTCCGGTAGAACATTACTTCCTCTGACTGAAAGCTCCGGGTGAAAGTTATGTCCTATACTATGTTCTTTGCATTGTTTCCGTGTTCTCCTTCCTCTTGTATTCTCCTTCCTCTGTACCTTCTTCCCCTTTTTTGCCTCCAGAGGACAAAGGGTAAAGCATATCTTCACACTTGAAGCTTAGTGAAGATAACCTTGTATATTGTTCTGGCTGAGTGAAGGAATGGTGCCCATTGACCAATTACATATTCAGAATTCTTTTGGGCTGCTGTCAGAGAAATAATGATATTCTCCATGTCTTCCACAGTTTTGTAGGCTGGTTCATTGATTAGATTTTCAGTAGAGGATGTTGTTATATTCATGATGTCAAATGTTGGTGCCAAAAACATTTGAAATCCAATAATATCTTGGATCCGCTTATTTTTCTCTTCAACAATATTTGTCAGTGCAAGAGTTAAACTTGTCATTTCTCTGCTGTAGGATGTTGCAGTCTTGTTCTTAATATTAAACTGAGAGGACAATGCTTTAATCTCTTATGTTATCTTGACAAACTTTTCTGACAGATCTTGCAAAAATACTTCAAAGTTTGATGTTCTGCTCATCAAACTTCCTGCTTCTTGAAGTTGTTGGAGAATTCTCAGGTTGGTTGTCACATTCACCTTAATCTCTTCAACCTGTTTGTGAAGTATCTCCACTCTTTTCTTCTCGTAGTGGTCGATCACCACTGTTTCTGGATCTGTGAGATCCTCACTGATTGCCTGTGCCAACACTTATAGCTGATCGATGACCGGCTCATCACTATCAATGTCAGCATCGGGAACAAAGTTGCACAAGATGTTCTTTACAGTGGTCAGGACCATGTCCTGTTTTCTTTTGGTTAGCTCTTTGACCTGTCTGGTTGACATTTTGCTGATGTCTACCACTGTATCGGTGAATTTACTCCTTTTTGCTTCCTTCTCCTCTGCAAATGATAGCTTTCTTTTAGAAGAGGAGCTTGGGATGTCTCCTTGTTCTTGTTGTCCTTGCTCTTGCTCCAGTTTAAGTTGCTCGATGTGGACTGGGATTTCTTCTCCTTGTCCCTTATAATCTTCTGTTCCTTGATGAGCTCTATTTTCTGGTTGAACTTCTCCTTCTAGTAGATTTTTTTCTGCAGGAGGTTTTTCCCCAGTCTGAGCTTCTTCTGGTTGCTTATTGACTTCAGCATCTTGTTCTTTTTGTCACGGTGGAACTTATTTTTGTTGTTGCTCCTCAGCTGTATGAAGTTCTCCCATGGGTATATCAATTTCTGCCTCTTGTTCAACATTTATTTGTGCATTAGTTATGAACTCTTCTGTTTGAGCTTTTTCTTTTTTTAGTAGAAGATGCTTCACCAGTTGTGGGTTTGACCGGTGGTGCTTGCATTTGTGCAGTTTGATCCCAAGGACCTAGTTTATCCAATGCACTGAAGCCATACTTAAGCCAGTAGTCAAGAGTTGCTTTGTAGACTCTCATATCCGTTTAATATCTCTGCAACTCTGTCTAATGTCTTTAGGTTCATGGATGCTTCTTCTAATAGAAGCTTTATTCTCTCTTCGTTGAATCCAGGTCTAACCTTAAGCAATGTTTCCCTTGTGATTCTGGTGTTTATGCCTAGACCAGTTTTCCATTTTGATTGTAGCTTGTTATTTAGTTCTAGTGGGAACTTGGACCTGTAGTCCCTTGGAGTCCTATTATAATCCATGAAAGTTTCTACTATCCCTACAATTAGCTTTTGTTTGTCCTCTTCGTCTAGTACACCGTACCACTTTGCAGCATTGTCTACTTCTCCAAAGTCCATTACCTCAGTAATTATATCATCAACATGGATAGGTTTAATGTTACCTTTGCTTGGAGAGATGAGAACTGTTGGATTCGCTGCTTGACCTTTGGTTAAGTCCACTAATGCCGGTGCTTCTTCTCCAACTACTCCTTTCCCTTTACTGGTGTCAACTCCCGGTTTAGCTGTTGTTCTTTGAGCTGCTTCTTGTTCTGCTTAATGTTGGGTCTGTAGAAGTTTGGTCCATAGTGCTACTTCTTCATTATGTACTTTCTCAACTTCTCCAATAAGCATGAAGCCTATCCTTTTTATGGTTGTGAAAGTTTTCTGATGAAGTTCAGCTTGTTCTGTAGCTTCTTGTAGAGTAAGGTGATTCTGGACCTCTAGAAGAGCTCTTATCTTTAGCTCCTTTTCTCTATCTTCTGAGGCTTTCCACTGGGCTTCAATATTCTGTAGAAGATGTTCAGGTAGAGTTGTGTGCAGTCCACCGGGATGAAGATTGAATTTATGGAGGCAAAATGCTACGACTTCTTCAATGTTTCCTTTGTCTTCATCATTGGCTAGTTCATATCTTCTTCTAACAGAACCTAAATTCCCAAATTCTTTCAGTCCTGCCACAATTTCGTCAATTGTGGGCTTGGCTTTTCTAGGTGGATCCTCCTTTGCCATTTTACCGGTTTTCTTCTTTCTAATTGGAGGAACTGTGTCCTCAGTCTCTGTCTCTTCTAGTTCTTCCTCTTGGATGCTGGGCACCAGATCTACTTTCTTCCTCCGACCCTTGGGTTCTTCTGTCGCCGGTTTCTTCTTTGGTGTGGGCATCCTTTTGTAGACAATCTTGATTGGTGCCCTTTTTGACAGATTCTAAAGAATCTCAGTATATGTGCCGAACCGATTGGCACCGAGATCCAAATTTGCATCATTTAGTGCATCGGCATATGCCTTAGCAACTTTGGCAGAAATCTCGTAACCCAGCTCAGGAGCATATGCATCTCTTGGTTCCACTGCTTGAATGATGCAGTTGTCGATGGTAACCAGAAAACATACGTCATCCTTGTAAAGGTCAACAATAGTTGACGATACTCTTTCTCTTTCGTGCATCTTCAATTGAAACGCTTCAAAATGTTCAGTGATCGCTTTGCTTAACTGATCTCCCATTCTATTAGCCATTTCAGTGATTTGATGCATGACTAGTTTATCGGTTGTCCAAGTCACTTTACCAATACTTGGGAAGAAATCCAAGTAGAAAAAGTATAGGCACATCAGGAGGGTTCCATACTTCATGGATTTCTTTTTCACAACTCCAAGCCTCTTCATGTTTTCAAATATTTGGCTCTGAAGCATTGCACAGATGTCGTATTGGGCATTTTCGTGCATGATGCGATGCGCAGCATGAATCGCACCACCTAGTATGCTGTTCCAGTTGCTTGACTAATAAACCTTGTATCCGATAACAGCAGACGCAAAGCGTACTCCATCATCTTCAATGTCATTCACAGTCATAAGTCGACCATCAAACTTCGACTTGGTCAGCTTGTTGACAACGGTATTGGCGATGGTGAGCAGGGTTAGCACTTCCCCTTTATCACTATTTCCAGTTACTCTGTGGAGATCTTCTTTGGTGATCTCGTGACATGCGCCTCTGGTGAGCCAGAAACTTGGTTCGTCAAGACGGCTCAGCACCAATCTAACTTGGTCTTCCCGGAAGGTTGCAGGGTAGCATACACCATTTATTAATCCGGATGATACTAGATTGGCGTATTTGTCAGGAAGTTTCCCTTCTTCGCATAGTGACAGATACTCTCCTTGAATATAAGTTTCTCCCAGTTCTTCCTGTTTGGCGTGAATAAATGCTGTAACATCCTCGGTCAAGAGGACTCCTTTTGGTACAGCAAAGAGCGTACCAACCATGTCATTTTCTCTATTCTAAACCGGCAAGATGTTGTATGCTGGCCTGTCCACCTGATCTCCTTTGATCAATTTTACGGTAGCGGAAGATGAGGCCATACTTGCTAACCGGTATTTTGCAGAAAGTAGCTTAGATCGATATTGCAAATAGTGATTCTCAGTGATCAAGACGCGAGAATAATACTTGGCACAAGAATTCGTAAATAATACAATAAGCAGAGTGAAAATTTGTGAGTAATTCTCCTTTCTTTTATAGAGTTAGGTTATAACGGTAATTACCAAACGATAACTATTTGTTAAATGGCTACAATAATAAATGCCTTACCTAACTTTACTTTCCGTTTTCCCAACCGGTTAATTATAATCTGCCTTACCGATTTTTCCTTGTAGACCGAGTGAGTCCGATTCTCACCAGTCATATCGGGAACGGTAGAGGATCTACCAGTTCCCTCTAAGCCTTCACGGCTCAGTTTGCTAATGAAATATCGCCATCAATAGATGGTGATCTTTCCTTTGTCTTCTCTTCAGTGGAGCTCTTTCATTCTTTTATGAACCAAATCTGTTTGACTGTTTTCTCAGTCTTCTCTTCCTTGTTGGTTTTTTCTTCAGGTTTGACTGGTTCCTTCTCCTTACTAGATAAACGGTTCCTGCACTCTTTGGCTTTGTGTCCAACTTTGTTGCAGTAATAGCAGACTACCCTAGTTGTCTTCCCTGGGTGTGTTCTTCTTCTATTGGTTGACTTGTCCCAAGAGCCATTGTAATTGTGTGATTCACAGTTCATATAGTTGACTGTACTCCGGCTCTTGTTTCTCCTAGTGAATACCGGCTTCGGGGATCTAAATGCCATTGTCTTAGATCTATATTCTTCTGCCTTGTGTCCAAATTTTTTGCATGCACAGTAGTAGCCCCTAAAGCTTCCCCTGCTACTACTAGACACAGATATGGGACTGGACCAGCACTCACTGGTCTTGTGACCATTTTTACAGCAGTTCTTGCAATGACTGTTGTTGGTCCTTATTGGTGCATTTCTGCAGTTGTTAGTTTTATGACCCGGTTTCCCACAATGCTTACAAGATGGGTTAAGGATATTCTTACCTTTTTGTGCTAGCGGTTTCTTCTTATCCTTCTTGATTGCTTTTGCCCTAAAAGACTTACCATTTTCTTTGGTAACTTCATCGGTGAATCCAAGACCGGTTTGATCTTTATGCCTTCTTTGAGCTTTAAGTTGCTCATCAAGCTTGGTCGAGCTTTTATTGTATCTTTTCAAAATTTCATTTGTTTCTTCAAGTTCGTTCATCTATTCCCTCAGTTGATACAATTCTAGAGACAATCTATTGCATGCTTCATTCCTGTCATGCCAACCTTTCTGCATGTGAGCATTTTCTTGGGTGACACTTAGCATGTCTTCTTGAAGTTGTAGAATGATAAGGTCATTTGCTCCGACCGCTTCCACTGCCCGGTCCCTTGCTTTCTCAAAGGTTGCCAAGGATTTGACTACTGAGTTCCTTTCATCTTCAGCTTTTCTCTTTTTCTCGATTAGTTCAGTCATCCTCAGGTCAGTGTCCTCTTGGTCTCTCTTTAGATTAGAGATCTGATCAGTCATGATCTGATTCTTGTCCATGAGTTTAGATACTGCCTCCTCAGCTTCATCAGATCCACTCTGCCCAGAGAGTTCATCAATGGTTTCATTGCTCTCATTTAACTGTAATCCTAGCTCCTTTCTCTTTGCAAGTGATCTCCTCAATCTATTCTCCAGAGATGCAATGATGTCATTGGCTTCCTCGAGCTGTTTCTGATACCTGTAAACTTCCATGATCTTTCTCTCAAGCTGTTAGGCTTAGTAGTATAGAGAGCCAATGGCTCTGATACCAATTGTTAGTACTTTACCGGTTACTGAGAGGGGGGGGTGAATCAGTAAATATTATCTCTTTGCCAGTTTAAAACTTGTAAACAGATTATTGAATGTAAAACAGAATGTAAACAATCATTCACAAGCATAAACAGAATCACACAGATCAACTCAAGTATTTATACGTGGAAACCCTCGGTTAGAAGGAAAAAACCATGGTGAGACAGAGCTCACAACTTCACTACTACAGAATGAAGGCGCCCTATTAGGAGCTTACAAAAGCACTGATTGAAGTGCTACCCGGTTAAGGGATTTTACAAAAGATCTGTTAAGATCTGAACCCTGTTAGGAGTTGCCTAGTTACAGGACTTTGAACATCTACAAAGATGTTACCCTGTTAGGGGATTTTACAAAGAACCAATTAGGTTCACCCTGATAGAGGGATTTCAATATGCTTTCACTCCTTATAAAAGCAATGATCTTATTTTGACACTGACTGTCTGATTAGATCATACCTGTTGATCTCTTCTCCGGTTTGCCTGGTTGTTGATCTCTCTTTCTTTCTTCACCTCTGTGCCTGCAACACTCCTCAGAAGATATCTCTCTACTCTGTGCAATCATCAATTATCAACAACATTTTTCTTTGCGCCCTATGACCTATATTTATATGAGAGTTCATCGTAATGAAACCCTTAACTCGTAGAACCGCCAGGCTGCAAACTCCGCATTAAATCATGCAATCAGCAAAAAGCTATGCGCTTTGATCTGGAGTTTACCTTCCAAAAACATCCGCAAGAATAAAGCTAACTCCTGTTAAAAAGCTAACTCTACTTCTAAGCGGTGGATGTCCCGTATAATCCAGCTTTTAACTTAAACTGTAACTCAAACTGATCCATAAAATCCAGATCGGATCTATCTTGCAGTTAGACCGGTATACCCTTATACCCAATTTGTCCCTGTATGCTTCATAAGACCGGTTCTGAGTTCTTGATTTGGTCTACTGGTGTATCTATCGAAATAGTCAACCAGTGCATACATTTTGTTCCACTAGCATCACATTCAACTTGAAAAAATTTACTAAAATCAAGCAAAGCAAGTGTAGGTAATTCTGCAAAAAAAATTTCAATGTTTCAAAACTCTTTTGTGCTCCATGTGTCCATTTGAAATACCTTTTATCTCCTCTCATAGTTTCTATCATAGCATTACAAATAAAATTAAAATTTATGATAAACTTCCTATAAAAACTTGACAATTCATGAAATGATCTTACCTCTCCAACATTCTTTGGTGTATGCCAATCAAGTACAACTCTCACTTTCTCAAAGTCCATCTTTAATCCATCAGCTGAAATGACAAAACCAAGGTACACAATCTCCTCTTTCATAAATGAACATTTCTTTAAATTGATCAGCAACTGTTTTTCCTTCAATCTCTGCAATACTTATCTGATATGCTCAAGATGTTCTTCCTTACTCTTACTAAATATCAAAATGTCATCAATATATACAATCACAAACTTACCCAAGAATATTTTAAAAAATTCATTCATCAACCTCATGAAAGTACTAGGTTCATTAGTTAGACCAAAAGGCATAACCAACCATTCATACAAACCTTCATTAGTCTTAAAAGTAGTTTTCCATTCATCCCCTTCTCTAATACTAATCTGGTGATATCCACTCTTCAAACCAATCTTTGTGAAATAATTTTCTCCACTCAAACTATCAATTATGTCATCTATCCTGGGCAAAGGAAATATGTACTTTACTATTATCTTGTTTATAGCTCTAGAATCAATGCACATTATCTATTATCCATTCTTTTTTGGTGCTAACACAACAGGTACTACACCATGCACCGCTGATGGCGAATAGTCATCACTTGATAGATAGCAAGAACTAGAACCCAAACCAAATCTAACGGCCATCAACTCCTCAACGCAAGGATCAAATGCAAACTGATGAACATACCCTGCAGTATAATGCTGATAAAAAGAACCACCCTCGGTCAACAGCTCACCAAGCACAGGTGATACAACCCACTGCGACTGATTACCAGCTAAGTCAAAAGTTGTCATAGCCAAAGGAGTAGAATCAATAACAACCACTAAAGCAACACTCCCAAACTCCTGCTCAAAGTCATGTACTTTCAAGCTATCGACCGCATAACCTATTGCCATGTTATGCCCATCACAACTCTCATCTTGTGGCGTCAAACCATCCCATAACTGATGACAAACACTAGAGCCCAAAGTACATCTCCGTATCATCATCTCATCAACATATGGATCAAAAGTAAACTGATGAGCATACCTCACAGTGTAAGGCCGATAGAATGTGTCAATCTCAGTCAGTGGCTCAGACTGCAATCCAGATGAAACTAACTGCAACCGATCACTAACCAAGCCCGAACCAACTACTACCTCCGAAGACACCTCCAAAGGAGTACTATCACAAACAGGAACCAAGCCAACTGCCGGCTCACCAACATCAAACATGATCCCTGGTACAACATCACTAGTCTCCGTGCCATCAGTAGTAGAGACCACCACCAAGTCAAACATACCACAATGCTCAGCGCCCAACTCCACTGAACCTGACTGTAGTGGAAATGAACTCGATGTGCCAATGCTAGTATCGAGGACAGATATATCCTCATCTCCACTGCCTCTATCAATCTCGACCATGGACATCCTCGAATCACCAGACACCACAACCCGTGACTGTACAGAATCTGGTAAAGACTGCAGTCGCTCTAACTCCATGGTCACCTCAGCCAAATGAAACTGTGACTCCTCGAAAGCCAACTGTGTACTCTCAAGAATCTCAGAAGTCACCTCGAGCTGCTGAGTAAGCTCACTCACCTCATCTTCCTTGACTAGTAATGCATCATATGCTGTACTGCCCCACTCCATAAGATAATCTCTATCAGCTACCAACTGCATATAATTCTGTCTCAAAATCCAGATAGCCTCCCATAAAGAGTGGATCTCTATCAAGGAAAGATAACTGCCTCCCTACTCGTCACTAGTAGGAGAACCCCATTCGTAAACTGCTAACAACTGACGAGCAGCATCGAAATGCTGGCAAGCGATAGCAATGTCTCGCTCACTAACTCTCAACTGACTAGACACGTGATGGCGCTGGCTAGGCTGTCTCCTACAATCCTCCTCTAACGCATTGTCCAAGGGAGTATCCTCAAAACCACTGATCTCTGGAGTACTACTATCCATACTCTACGAATCAACTCCAAAGCTCATACCAACATACGGAGCATCAAAAACTGTAGCATCACTGCCCAACTCCGCTGTAACAAATGAATCTGCTGAGGAAGCTAAATCCTCAAAACTGTCCGCAGTAGACTCCTGGATGTCATCAAGGCCAGTGCGATCTTGGGACTCATCTGTAATCACTAACACCTCAGATGTGCCTAAATTATCACAAACCCACTGCACCCTGAGTGGTCGACTGGAAATGTACACTACTCCTAACATCGGTGTATAAAGACTAATACCAACATCTGACAAGCTGCTGGTATGAATGAGAACAACACCGTGTAATCTGCTAATCAAATCCATGATAGCACTCAAACAAGCACTGCTACCAATAGATGGTAAAGATCTCCAGTCAACAGAATCCCAAATGCCAATGTAACAATCCTGAGTCCTCATCCGTAAACTAGAACCGACTGACACCTCAAGCAAAATTCGTACCTGAGTAGCCTGCTCAATCCCAATATCAGCTGATCCCACATCCATGTCTGCCATAATTGACACTATCCCTGAATCCTGGATGCAAGGTGAACTCTCACAACTATCGACAACCACATGTGATCCGCATGTCGCAGAAAGCTGAGTATCAGGTGTGTAAGATGAAGCTGAACTCAACTCCACGCCATACCCATCCACATGTCTCTTTGAGTCCTGTAATGCCAATGGAGTACTCAACAAAGAGGCTCGAGTGTCCTCGAACTCTCGAGAAAGCCTGCCAACTTCCTCCTCCTTCCTCCTCAAGGCATCTAAATGATCTCTGGCAAGGCTAAGAAGATGGTCACGATCTGAAAGAAGATGTAAATAACTCATCTTCATCGCTCCCATTCCTTCCCTAATCGCCTGTAAGTCAACACAAGAAGACTCTGCCTGAACTCCCTTATGTCTGTCCTATAACTGAATCATCCGGATGTGATCCTCTATCATCTCCCACATCCTGTCATGATGAGATAATGAAGTCACAATCCCATCCTCGCTTACCTTAAGCTGACTGCACAAAACATGTGAAGTACTGTGCCTCAACCTCGTGTGATGTAGCATCTAACTGTGCCTGATACTCTCTATCAGCAAAGTCCTGAATACTCAATGTCTGCTCATCGCTAATAGGTATCTCATCATCATGCACAACAACCTCCTCACAATCATCATCTGAATCCACTGTGTTGTAGTTACTATTTTGACCACCTGTGACATCATCAAGACCAACTGTACCACAATCACTGTCAGTGTCACACTTCACTAAATCAATCCAATTACAATGAGAAATAACAGTGACTGTTCAAAGGAATTCTGGACTGCTATATAGTGACTGTACTTATGCAGATTTTTACCATTTTGGTACCCAAAACATCAATATCAAACAATGTATAAAAATTTGGAAATGCTGCACCAAATTTTGATCAAATCGATGATGAAGTATGCTGATGTAGACACCTCCAATTGCATCCGAACTGATCCCAATTTACAGCTGATTGTAGATGGCTGCAATTCTATTTTTTTTTGCATTGCTTTTTCGGGTTTGCTTTTTCGGACTGCTTTTTCGGATTTGCTTTTTCGGACTGCTTTTTCGGATCTGCTTTTTCGGACTGCTTTTTCGGATCCGCTTTTTCGTTTTGCTTTTTCGGATTGCTTTTTCGGACTTGCTTTTTCTTCCTCTTACAACCAAAACTCAAACCCTCAGGTAAATCTGAGGATTCCAAATAAGCTCAACATGAAATGGCTGAATACCACTTCCAATGTGCAACCCTTCAGAAGATATCTCACTTCCTCAGTTATGCAAATCCAAGGGAGTTATCGTTCCCAAAGATCTAATGAAAATTTGCAGATCAAATGACTACAAATTGCTCCAATATGGAAAAGTAGAAGAATCCTCAAATCAGCTTGTCCAAATGAATGGCCAAGCCCCCTATTTATTCACTTTTTGAGAAGTTACTAAGAACTTCTAGAAGCATCCATTATAAAATCCCATTATAATGCACTTTTATAATAATATAACTTTATAAAATAAAAAGTGCAACTCAACTTAAAATTATAACATGTGGGGCCCGCATAACTCATAATAAAAATAAGCTCGAAATCACTTCTCCAAGAGCAAATACGACCACTGATCTACAAAATGACTCTCTCCACATCGCCACCAGTCTACAAGAGCTTGTGATAGACTGATCCGGCACGCTAAACGATGTCAGCCAGAATGGGGACATGACAATGATCCATCTTGCCTAAGGGCCTGCTCATAACTTTGCACAAGGGCGAACTCATTTGGGGCATACTAGATATATTGATACCTTTGAGAAGTATAATAGCTTGGGGTAAAAGGATGCTTTGGATGACTTTGGTAAGGCTGAAAACTAGCCGGTTGAGCATTATTCTCACAATAGGATGGTGAGTAACCTGACTGTCCATAATAACTTGACATGTCTACTCATGTAATCAGTTGGAACTTGAATATGAAGATTGAAAACATACCAGCACTTGACCTTTGAAACCAGTAGACTTTCTGGAGTTGCCAGATATGCAGCAAAATGACCTCTTCTAGGTCTGTAATATGTTATCAGCATATCAGAGATAACATATTCTTTTCAAGTAGACTTCTTTTGTGGTCCCACCGGGCGTGCCAGAAATGTTATACACTGAATTTGCGCCTCTGATCTAAAGCTCTCTTCGTCTTGATAATCCAGTATAACATGGGAATCATCTCAAGGTTGTGGGACCTTTTGCTAACCGAGATGAGACCTCCAGATTCTAGGCTGGTTCCTCTTGGATAATCACCTTGATTTGCTTTTAAACAGGAAAGTAAACTCTGAGGGGAAAGGGTTAGAAGGAGTGCATGAAAGGAAATGACTGAAAGCAAATCTACCTACTAGGTGATGCACCGAAACTGGGGTTTGGATCTCAGTATAGAGGGATGAAACCAATGAAGGAATCAGGTCTAATAAGTTACAACTCACTAGATAGGCTTGCATAAGTATTTCATAGGAGGGTTTGAACGAAGGCTCAACCTATGACCTGCAAACAAACATCCTTTTCTGCAACTAGGTGTAGGAATGAGACAAGGCTGCTAGGGGCTGTAGTATACCCACAAAACACCTAAATCAGATCAGACACAGGAAACACACAAAATTGCAGAAAGCAAGAGGAATCAGGAAACCTGAGATATCATTGAAAACATGCATAAACTTCAATCCAATAAGAGATAATGCAAACAGGGAAGCACAAGGACAGGAGAAATGTCACAGAATGCTTTGCAATATTTGTATTATCAATGGGAGATTACAAACTGTGAGAAAATCAGAGGACAGGAAAGTGTCTCAGATAGCTTTCTAGGAAAGAAACTTTCCTTTTACAAAATGTGAACTCTGAGCACTAAGGCTCCAAAAAAAAAACGTTATATACATCACTCAACTGCACGCAGGCAGGAGTCAAAATACTAACCAGGGTTACAGATTTTACAATTTAATAATCAACCCTAGCAGTCAAATTCTGATCATAAATGTTCATGAAAATATCTCAACTGATCAAATATTTCTCCTTGCGTGCCCATGCCTGTACCGAAATTGCCTGCAGATAAAAAACCTCGATCCATCTACTTCTCTGCAAGTCAGGCTGTCATGAATGCTCAAACCTGATCTCAAATCCTCGAAAGGACCCCAAAACGGCAGTCTAGATCTCTGCAAATTCTCCCAACCGCAACCACCTTCGAAATCATCAATCCTCAGCTACCCGCACTTGCAAGCATTTTGTGCAGAAAAAAAAGCTCGCCAAAAAAGTTGCACCCCCTTAAAAAAAAAAGCACTAGTCGCATGATCGCATGAGCTCAAAAGCTTTTATGTGATCATGCGACAAACTCATTAGAAACTGCCACCGCTTCCGCGCAAGACACCTGGCCCCATCAAAAATCCACCTGTCAACCACGGACCACTTGTCGTATGGTCGCATGTGATCAAGAGACCGCATGCGATCATGCGACCAACTACAAGATGCCGCATGCAAGATACCTCGGGCTCATTTTGACTGCAACTTCTAACTCGGCCTTCACCTCAGGTTCACCTTCTCCCTTAGTCGCCAAGTCGTTTAATCTTTTCTTAACCCCGGGCTCCACTCAGCAACCACGAGAAACATGTTAACCGCGCAACCGCGCTCCACTTACCAACCCCGGGCCCATTCTCCTTTTAAATAATGTTGGTCACATGATCGCATGAGCCCAGAAGTCTTGATGCGATCATGCGACAACCCTTTGAAAAATAGCCTCCACTGCCACACAAGACACCAGAGCCACAAGATCCGCCACCTGGAAACTACGTGGATCAATAGGAAACCCGTACGTCGGCTGGACCCACATCAACACCGCCTGGAAGCATCAGAAGGATCCTACAGCGGTCGCATGATCGCATGGGATCGGAAGATCCCATGCGAACATGCGACCATCGTAGATCTTGAATCTACGGGGGCACATGTTACTCGGCCCATTACAGACTAGACACGTCACCACCTGAGACCGTAAACCACCGGAGTTGAAAGCTTTGCTGACCGTTGAAGGCTTGTCACATGGTCACATGGGATCGGGAGATCCCATGCGATCATGCGACAAGCTTAGACTTTACCCCACCTTGATTGCTGTCGGCTTGTAACCACCGTAACCATAGGCGGTTAGTCGCATGGGCGCATGGGATCGGAAGATCCCATGCGATCATGCGACCAACCGGAAGATGCTACCCATTGACCGCAAAATTGTACCTCGGGCCCACCGCCGATCTCGCTGATACCGCATCAACGGTTGGCGTATGATCTCATGGGATCGAAAGATCCCATGCGATAATGCGACAGTCGTCGGATCTTCACTACACTAGCACGGCTTTGAGGAACTGGGACCCGCCTGTCGGAGTTGCGCATGTAGGGTCGAAAACACAGAAGGCTTTCAAACCGGAGGTCGAAAACACAGAGAGTTTTCGACACTGAACACTTAAGAAAAATGCCGACGCTGAAGAAGTGCAAAGCGCGGAAGGCCGAAAACAACCGAGGTTTTCGCTTGAAGGTCGAAAACATCCTGGGCTTTCAGAGCGGAGGTCGAAAACACACTGAGTTTTCGACACTTGAGCACTTCTTTGGAAAATAGGACCGCGGCCAAAAATGAATGACAGGGAATTTTTGGGTAACAATGCCACTGATCTGAACTTCGGATTGCCTCAGATCTGCCTATGATCTGCACTTTAAACACTGTAATCAATCTGCACTTTATGTGTACTTAAAGGCAGATGCGTAGTGCAGTTATAATCACACTTGAATAGATGATAATCACAGCCCTGAATCGGGCTTAACATTTCATCCTTATATTGCTGGAGTTCGCTCTTAATGGACTGCATTAACTTGTTATTTGCATTTGCCTCAATTCGCTCTTCAAGCCACCCTAAATTTGCATACTACTGGAATTCGCAACAGCTTGAGTTCACACTTTGCATCTGCCTAAATTCACTCTTCAAGATCAGACCGATGTCTGATATAATTAGCACTATATGATTAACTTATTTCACACCATATGCTGATATAGATTGCACTTAAATGGCACATATAACTTGCACTCTTTGCACATTAAGGTCTGATCAAGTTCACATTCCAAGATATAGTTCGCACTCTTGAATGGAAGAGTAATTCGCTGATTAGAGATTCTTGGAGGAGAAGCACATGTTATGTTTTTGATGCCTTTCTCCTCAAGGATCGAATCATTATATATATGAGATTTTGGAGATAAACTATAATGACCCTTACTATAAAGGCCACTAAAACCCCCAAAACTGAACTGTGACAATTCGTCAAACACTTGGCAAGCAACTAATTTATTTATTTGAAATGTAATGTTTCAATGCTGTAATTGTTGAGCAACAAATTCACAATGTTCAAATGATATAACAGTGCCAATATTGAAATGAAATGCAATCAATACAAGTGCTGACTTCTATGACAATTTTCGGAATATCAATGATTTGGCCTTAAAACAATACAATGAACTATTGCCAAACAAGATAATGCAATGACCAATAATAGAGCTCTAATAATAATGCAATGAAGTCAATGCCAAATGAATTATGAAATTCCCAAGGTCTGATGACAATGTTCTAAGTATGATAATGACTGATTCAGTAGACTGATTTTCTGAATACATATGACTGTTACACATCCCACACATGAACGTTGAACTATGACAAGACCTTGCAATGCACCTTCAATTACTATGACAATCTTATTACAAAGGATGAGTAATCAATGACTGATTATGACAAAATTCTGGACTGATTATAACAGTGACTGTACCTATGCAATTTTTGTACAATTTTGGCATTCAATGACAACAACCAAATCACATAAAGAACCTGGAAAATGATGCACCAATTGCTGACCAAATTGATGATGAAGAACGCTGATGTAGACACCTAATGCACCCGAACTGATCCCAATTTGCATCTGTTGTACTTGTCTGGTGCAGGGCCGTACCTGGGCCGTACAGTACGGCAGCTGTACAAAAAAACTCCTTTTTTATTGACTGTCGAAAATGGTCCAAACAGGGGCGCCTAGGGTTATAGAATCAATTCCCAAAAGCATAAAATTTATCTCCAGCTGGTTATGGAGTTATGAGTGAAAATGTGTGTCCAGGCCCTGGTATGGACTTCTCAGAAAATGCACCAAAATGATCTCCAAACTCAATCAAAGTGATTCACCAATAAGATGATGAATCCCAAACCCTTATTCCATCAATTTCAATCCTTCAAATCAAACCTTAGATGAAATCCAACATGAAATGGCTAAGTACCATCTCCAATGGCAACCCTTCAGAAGATATTTCACTTCCTCAGTTATGCTAATCTAAGGGAGTTATCGTTCCCAAAGATCAAATGATATTTGCAGACCAAATGACTACAAATTGCTCCACAATGGAAGAAGTAGAAGAAATTCTCAAAATCAGCGTGTCCAAATGAATGCCCAAGCCCTCTATTTATTCACTTTCCTAAGAAGTTACTAAAAACTTCTAGAAGCATCCATTATAAAATCCCATTATAATGCACTTTTATAATAAAGTAACTTTATAAAAATAAAAAGTGCAATCTCAACTTAAAATTATAACATATCAGCCCTGCTAACACAATAATAAAATATAAGCTCAACTTCACTTTTCCAAGAGCAAATATGACCAACTGATCTCCAAAAATGACTCTCTCTCCAAATCATTTGCCTACGAGAGTCGATGATAGGCAAATCCGATATGAAAAATCATGTTGCTAGAAAGGGGACATGACATAAACTCCACCACCTCAAGGCGGCCGACTCGGGCCCTCCCAAGTACAAATTAAATATAAACTTATTTATGCAAATCGATCAAACAATAAATAATAAATATTACTTATATTTATTATTATTATTTATATCGTTTTACAATAATAAATATATATATCCTATATATATTTATTATTATTATTATTGTCTTTAATTATTTCAAGATGGTTGATCTATTGCTGTAAAGGCCATAATATCAACACTCCCTCTTGGACTTGAGGCAAATATCAACTGATAGATCTTTCATCACAAAACATAACCAAAATGGATTCCTTATCCAATGACGCCATAGATCTCACATCTATGAAGGTAGGTCTCTATCTACCAGATATGATGAGAACACGTATGTTCTTCATCATTCCCAAACCATTCATCTCATATCCATGTGAGAATCATCCTTCCATGGTAACATCAAGTCATATGATACTTACCAACCGGATGTGGATTTCCTATATCCACGAGTCTCCACAACTCAAGAGATAGAATATCAAGTCCATGATATTCAAAGTAACATCAGGTCCATGATGTTTACCAACCACAAGTCAATTTGACTTAAGTGTCCAAAATAACATCAAGTCCATGATGTTTAGAACATTGGTCTGATGAATATCAAGTCCATAATATTCACCAAGTGCTCGGAGTAATGGTCTATCGACATCAAGTCCATGATGTCCACCAACTACTCAGATGTGGATCCCTAATCCACGAGATATCAAGTCCATGATATCATGAGCATTGGTCTAACGAATATCAAGTCCATGATATTCACCAAATGCTTAGAGCAATGGTCTCCAGACATCAAGGCCATGATGTCCACCAACTACTCAGCAATGGATCCCTGATCCATGGGAAGAATATCAAATCCATGATATTCTCTAAATCTCCAATTTATAAGAACAACTTAGCCATGAGCATAAGTGTAATCAAATAATCGAATGAATCATATAAGAAAAATCTTTTCTCATGAATCCACATAAGCATAAGAATAACCGCAATTAAATCTTATCCACATAAGAATATCAAAAATTAAATCTTATCCTCATAAGAATATCCAAAAATACATGAGGATATTGTTAATGTAATCATATGCCAACATATATAAGTTCCCGCATGCCAATGCCAACATATTTATGTTCCCACATATGTAAAGTATGCCAATAGCATATTAATGACATTTAACCAGTTATGCTAATAGCAAGTAATCAGCCAATAAATAATCAACTATGCCAAAAAAAACAAATAATCAGCTATGTCAATCAGTTATGCCCATAACAAATAATCAGTTAGATATGCAAAGAAACAGCTATGCTAATCAGCTGTGAATGTTCCCATACATATGTGCAAGCAAAGTATGCATGCATGCATAATGTATGCTCCTCGTATATGCATGTCAAGGTATCATAATGTATGTATCCAATAAAACAGTTAATGTTCCCATACATATATACCAAAGTGAAGTATGCAGTCCTACACATTCATAATCAGCTAATAACAATTAAACAACCATGTCAATAGGAATGATCCCGCACATTCATACAATTAGAATGCAAAAAGTAAAGAAATAAGTTTATACTGCAAAACCAAGTTTAAGTGAGCCCATGATTAAAATCCCTCTTAAGTCAAGCACTAAGGTAGGTTTCCTTCTACAGAACCACACAGGGATAAATTGTTAGTATGCCCATGATTCATATTATTCATGAGTGTTTAAAGCCATACCAGGTTATGATCTCTGGGGCTGTGCCACTCAAGATAATCTACTCCCTCTGGAACAATATGGTGAGAGGTTTATACAGATCCTATCTTCTCCCTCAAAAGCCTAGGTTTACCTTATAATGTCCACAAGGTTAGACTCCCTCTCAATGTATGTTTCCAGATATTTTGAAATTTACCCTAAGAAGGTCAATTGTATAGTTTCAAAACATGCAAGAATGTATTGACACAATTTTATCGATATCTTTCCAGCCAATTATGAGATGGTTTCACAACGTAGGAGCCAATCAATATTAGGTGTAGAAGGACCAATGAATTTGCATAATCAGAATCCTAGATTTTGACGCAAATCAAAACCCTCATAAAATGTATTAAGATGTAAAATCAAAAAACCCCAGTTGCCATAGTATTTCTTAGTTTTGAAAGAGTTAGACTGAATTCCTAAATCTGAAAATGGATTTTTTTACTCTACCTAGGCTTTGATACCATGTTAATGTTTTCATATTCTAACAAGGAATATACAATCTATAGAGGTCTTCCAAGACTAAGCACAAGATGTAAAGAAAATAATTTAAGAACAAGGAGAGATAATACCCGGATTATAGCTCTGAATCAGTCCTTAGAGACTTCAAATCTGTACCTTGAAATCTTCAATTTTGCCCTTCAATATTGGCCTAATTTGTATATGCCAAGTTTCCCACCTAGGGCTTCTTTAACTTTGCTCCAATATGTCACCGATCTGAACTTTGGATTGCCTCAGATCTGCACTTTAAACACTGTAATCAATCTGCACTTTATGTGTCCTTAAAGGCAGATACGTAGTGCAGTTATAATCACACTTGAATAGATGATAATCACAGCCCTGAATCGGGCTTAAGATTTCATCCTTATATTGTTGGAGTTCGCACTTAATGGACTGCAAGAACTCGTTCTTTGCATCTGCATCAATTCGCTCTTCAAGCCACCCTAAATTTGCATACTGCTGGAATTTGCACCAGCTTGAATTCACACTTTGCATCTGCCTAAATTCGCTCTTCAAGATCAGGCCGATGTCTGATATAATTTGCACTATATGATTAACTTATTTCGCACCATTGATGCTGATATAGATCGCACTTAAATGGCAGATATAACTCACACTCTTTGCACATTAAGGTCTGATCAAGTTCGCATTCCAAGATATAGTTCGCACTCTTGAATGGAAGAGTAATTCGCTGATTAGAGATTCTTGGAGGAGAAGCACATGTTATGTTTTTGATGCCTTTCTCTTCAAGGATCGAATCATTATATATATGAGATTTTGGAGATAAACTCTACCACCTCAAGGTGACCAACTTGGGCCCTCCCAAGTACAAATTAAATATAAACTTATTTATGCAAATCGATCAAACAATAAATAATAAATATTACTTATATTTATTATTATTATTTATATCGTTTTACAATAATAAATATATATATCCTATATATAGTTATTATTATTATTATTGTCTTTAATTAGTTCAAGATGGTTGATCTATTGCCGTAAAGGCCATAATATCAACAAAAGCGACATCCATTTTCCATCACAAGTCTTTTTTCTCAGCTCATTTTGGAAGGTACTTGGTCATTCATGAATATAAAGCTCTTACTGTGTGTAGAACTATTCATCCACAAACCAATTATCAGGCTGAAGTTAACTGACCAGTTATACACCTTGTGTGCATTGACATCAAGAAGCATCCCAACACCTAGAATGAATTGGATGCATGCAGGACCGTAATTTGGTCGCATTTATTGTTGCTTGTAACTAACGAGTTTTTTGTTTAGTCCTAGTATTCTTACCTCTTTTCTCTCTATGATTTTTAACAGGGCATTTTCTAAATTCTAAAACATCATTTGAAGCCATAAGAATTTAAACATAAATATATACATGGCTCCTAATTTGATAAGCTGTATGAATGCTACAGGAAGCAGTGGAGATCTTCAAACTTCAACCAAAGGCAAAAATGTCAGATCTTTCAAGGGACAGATATTTTATCCTCTTCTTGTAAGTGCTTTAGTATTTGCGTTTGCAATTTTCTTTCTAAGAACAAGCACAATATTTTGCCACTTTGGCATCATGACTTGGAACAATTAGTATAATGGTTTTTGACTATAAAATTATTTCAGTTTTTGTGGGATCTTATGATGTAAAAATAATATATGATATAATCACTCAGATTCAGAGTACAAGAAACTATTTTATGATATGATCCCTCAGATTGAGTGAATTGAGATTTCTAAGGCAATGCCTTTAGGCCATGAGCAGTTAACTGCCATGTGGAGATCCAAGGCAGTTTCAAGTAGAAAGAAACTTAGGAAAATTTCAGATTGATTCTAATTCCTGTTTGCAAAAAGAATAAAATGTTTTTTATTTTCTTCTGGTGAAGGCAGGGATAGGCTTGCTACTTTTCCAGCAACTATCAGGAATCAACGCAGTGATGTTATATGCTGGTCAGATTTTTTGAGAAGTTGGTAAGAATCTCATTGTATTATCACTGTTCTTGACCTCCTTTGCTAGAAATCAATGAAGCCATATAGATTACAGTTTTGCAAAATTCTCTTTTTGGTTATCTCACTCATGCAAATCGACATTACTGTGGCAGTTGTCCTTTTGTTGCTACTCATCAATTTCAATTGATAGTTTGCATCTTTTATCTTGCGAGATGGCATCTCAGTTTCTGGTTAATTTATGGCAGGCATATCCTCATCGAATGCTGCATCATTTGGTTTGGGAATCTTGCAGGTAGGCTAATTAATACCTATCCTAAAAGTGTTAGACTAATTGTGGATTTTATATGGTTGAAATTCAATGAAGAAAAAATTGGTAGAAAAAATTGAGGGAAAAATTTCTACTACTTAATTGAGTTCATTTGTTGAGAATGTAGATCAATGGAAGAGAAAAAGAGTTGGATATGTGCTAGTATTTTTGAACATTGAATATAGGAGAAGACATTTCTTTAATGAAAGTTATAATAGTGGGGTGATCTGGTGCTTAAAATTCTATAGTATATCACAATGTCTGTGTTGTGCAGTAAATCATAAGTTTAGATTTAGTATTAAAAGAATCTTCATTTTGGAGTTTTAGGTTTAAATGCAAAATCTTGGTATTCGGGAAATGTTTCAATTGCATGATGGAGCCCAAAACTTCAATGTACCACAAGGGTTAATCATTTGCACATAGGAAATAATAAAACATCCATTCAACATGAAGGTAAAGAACTTTCACACGACATTGCATAATGGAGAAAAGGTAAAATAATGATTTATATTCATTCAGAGGCCAAGATGTTGGTTTGAATCTAGATTTCTGAAGTATTTAACATGCTGAGTTTGGTCCAACCAATTATCAATCTGTGGAAGAGGATGCATGGTTATCTTTTTCAAGATCCTATAATCAATATACATCCCCCATGATTTATCAATTTAAAAATGATTTTACCTTGTACATTGTGATGCCTTGCATACCTTGTTGAGAGTTTTTTGATACTTTCTGGCTATGGTTAGTATTCTATATCCTAAGAGATTAAATTATAAGCAATTGATAAATAGTACTCTATTTACTTCTTGATGTCCAGTTAGCATTTTTTATACAAGCCCTATCTATAGAGTTCCTCTAGGAGCCACTAATAAAAAATTTTGTCTAGGGAATTGTTAATAATCATCTCATCTGTCTTCTTTAGACTTGTCATTAAGCTTATATGGGATTCAAATTTCAATGTATGTTGTAGTTTCCACATCCTAAAATTGCTCTGCTCTGCCTTGAAAATTATCCAAATGACAGTATTGGTTAACTTCAATATGCAGTAGAATCATAGAGGAAAGTAAAAGTTGAAATACTAGGTTGATGTATCTGTTAATTAAAAATTAGCTTTCATTTACTATAGCAAACATGATCCGTTGCACTATGCAAACATGGGGCTTTCTCTAACTTGAAAGTCTTATTTTATTTTGTTTTTGAAAAATTCATTTTTTATTACTTAAGAGAACAGAATGTTATGTCAATCAAACAACATCCTTAATGTCTGTGGCCCAGAGGCAGTGATTCAACATTCTTAGGGAAATGCTTGAATTCAAATTTGACAAGAAGAGCTATCTTCTGTTTGGCAAACCTTAATATTGATATAATGAGCGAGGAGGGTTCAAATGGAAAGTAGCCTCATTCCTTTTATTCCATGAATCTGATATCTGCCCACTAGATTTCAGGCAGTAATACTTTACAGCTGTTCTGAATTTATAAATGGTTTCATAGCTTGGATGACATATCTCTTACACCAAGCTGTGGTTACATCTTGACTCTGGTTCATGTCAGTTGTGTCTTGAAAAGGTAGTGTTGCCCTAATCTTGTACACCACATAGAATAATACAAGATGCTTACGGTGGAGCTATCAAGGATCATCTATAAAGTGAATATCCACACTTCAAAAGGAAGTGGCAATTTGTTTGACTAGATATCATTAGATTTAGTCTGCATGTTTGTGGTTTTTACACCTTAAAAATAGTTTGCTTGTTTTGATAGGTTTTGATGACTGTAGTGACAGCTGGGGTGGTTGAAAGAGCTGGAAGACGCATTCTTTTAATGGTAGGAAGGATCTGCTGGAAGCATACATTATATGTTGTATGTCACTGTATACATTACAAATCATATTCCACTGCCTTTTTTTCTGTCAAATAATGAAATGATATACTGTTTGGACTTTGGAGTATAGTTGGTTGAAGTTGGGATGAGTTTTGTAAGCAGGTCTCAGCCGGTGGAATGGCTTTTAGCAGTTCTCTTGTTGGATTGTCCTTGTACCTCAAAGTAATCATTCTCTTCCTTCCTCCACTTGCATTTTGAAATTCAGTTGTATCAATAGCTATCTACCTCACATGTATGCTTGAGATGTGACAAGCTTTTTGCATTTTTTCTTATAAGAAAAAATTGGACACTGAATGTTATGCAATATTCTGTACTTCAATCATATATCTAATGTGGAGCATAGATTGCCTTCACTACATTATTTTACTCTATACTCTATACTCTTAGTTTTATTACGACAAACAATCTGGAAAACCTTCACAAAAAAATTATTTCATTTCTATCTTCTTGCTTGTATATTTGTTTCTTTTTACTCATAACTCCTTTATAAGTGCTAATTTTTTTTTACCTTGGTAGATTGTAGTGAGAAGATTAAAAAGAGAGAGATAGTAATTGGTAAAGCCCAAAAAATAATCTGTTTCTTTGTATAATACAATCTTTGTACTTGCATACAAACATGGAAACAATAGATGTTTGCCCAAAATTTGAGCATCCAATGAAATTCTAATGGATCCTTATAGGCAGAGTGGCAGCTCATAGTTAGCGAGTTCCAAGGAAAATGCAAAAGGAGATATGAACATAAGCAAGCTATTTGATGTTCATTACTAATCATCATATCAATCATAGGCAACAACTCTCTCCTAAGAAATAAATATAGAGGCAGCAATCTTGGCGTGACAAGCCAGTTAGAGGAAAGAAACTTGGACTGACAATCTGCATGGAGGCAACAAGCTTCAGTCATAAACAAATCAATATTACAGATATAGTGAACAATCTTGGAAATGCCACCTGTTATGAGAAAAAATCCAAGTCAATATGATGATATAAGCATCAAACTTGGTATAACCCTTTAAGAGGACATAACCCAATCAATATTAGAAGATCTAGCTAGTAGATTTGGCATGGCAACCTCTTAAAAGAATCAAGTTACTGATAAACAGATACAGAGGAAATAACTTATAACTTGGGCAACGATCACTGGACGATAACCTAATCAACAAGTATGGACAATAAACATAACAAGGTACTCAACTTTTAGTTGAAGGGAATGCCTAGGCTTTGATTGCATTTGTAATTCATATCGTCCAATGAAGGAAACTAAGAGAGATCAACAAAGGGAGATTTTATGACAATTTTTAACCATATATGTAGGTTTTTTTCAAGATAAAATTATGCCTCAGTTTGAAATCTTGGAGAACGTTTCATTTCCTATAATTCAACTACAAATGCTTTATCTTAAGTACAAGTTAACATTAATATCATAATGGGTGAAAGGGTGTCAAAATAGGGCATACTGTAATAAAAGATCAATTTAATATAAAAATTCTGAAAAACAAGTGGTTTTGTTGTTCTGAAATAATTAAATATAAATAAGTAATTAATATAATGTAAGAAAATCATTATATCATCACAATTCATAATAATAAAACTTGTAAATACATTTCAATGTTCTTCTAAAATCTCATTCTAATCATTTGATATAAATTGGTAATTTGAAATGGAACAAATAAAATGATTCATATCACATTTGGAAAATTTTATCCTTGATATTGAAAGTTGAAACAATAAACTAAAAGTCAGACATTACGTATCATATGCCATATAACATCATGAATCTCAAAAACGAATTCAAATCCAAAACATAAAAAACTGATAGTTGTATACAGTGTTACAAAAATTAAATTCCCAACAGATAACAAAAGACCAATAGCAAGTATGTGTAATGTCCTTTCCATAGACAGCACAGTTGCCAGAAGAGGTTGGCCTACTAGCAGGGTTCCCATAGGTCAGCAGAGTGGATAGGAGACCCATCTAGAAGTTTGTGGAGCTATGGAGGGGCGTTATAAGCCGTTTTGGACAGTTTGAGACAATCTCCTATTTTCTAGGAGGGGTTCCTAAATTTTAGGGATTGACTGGGAGTTGACCTGAACGCATGAAGGGACCTTAGGTATTATTCTAGAGGCTTTGGTTGCAGTTCTTATTTTTTAGGGAGGATCCCTATTTTTAGGAGGGGACTGTCAGTTCACCTGCTATATTTAGACATCACCAGGATGGCATGGACATCAACAATTTTTAATTTGGAGCCCAGGTGATGGATTTATAAATAAATTTGGAATAATTAAGTTATTGCCTAATGTATTAATTTAATTAAAAATAAAGTGATTTAAATACATCACTTTATATAATAATAAATTGTTATGGAGTGAACCTATGTGGCACACACCCCTAGGAGTTATAGTGATAAAGTTGTTTTTAAAAAATTAGATATTTTATGAATGCGAAATAAGATCCTCAATTCATTCGAACTCTCTAAGAGAGAATTATTTTTAAATAAACTTTATTAAAATAAGAGGAAAAACCCTAAAATAGACGGCTAATAAAAAGACATTGAGGGGTTTCATTTGAGCATCCAAGTATTCATTTTTACATCTGAGATTTGAGTTTGAGGAGCAGGTTGAAACTTCTGGGAACGAAAACTCCCTAAAGATTAGAAGGTTGGATGAAACCCCAGCTTTCCTTGAGTAGTGAATTCATCTAGGATTCACCATTGGGCATAATGACAGTAGTTTTAGGTATTGATTCAGTTTGCAGCAGTTAGAGGGAGTATTTTGGGCAGATCTGTGAAGGCTGAGATCATATCTACCAATCATTCATCCCTCTACACCAGCCGTACCATTCCTAGGGCCATTTTCATTCTCCTGTAGTTGTACACCTTGGATTGGGCATTGGGATTTGTGCAACAATTTCCAAATCAAAATTATCGGCAGATCAATTGTAAGATACATTCAAACATTAGGAATTTATGATGGATCATATTGATGCACATTGAGAGTTTGTCAAATGGTAGAGTGGTCTTGCCTGCACACTAGGCATAGGATTTAGGGATTTCTTCATATTTGTTTTTACTAATTACAGCATTGCAAATAAAACTTATTGGCGCCACCTAGTTAGCTAGAACCCAATCTTATTATTTTTTATCAATAAAACCCCACTCTTGGGATGAGCGTTGGACTTCCTAGTATGCCTATTCCTGTTGTGGTGATTTAGTTATCTTTTTTTAATAGATGCATTGTTGTTCGTAATAAAACAGAATTCTGATATTTCTTATCAGTCATTTATATTTTTTAATTTCAAGTTCAAAATCATATTTATTTGTATACTATACCTAGCAAAGTTCAAACTACCACTGGCATTGAAACTTGAAAATCAAAACTCATTGCAAACAACACAACATCGCCAATCAGAAAACAAACAAATCAGATTTGGATTGGGGATCTTTCGGTGGTATCAGAGCATGATCCTTCTAGCCTAAAGGTATTGTGATTACTTCTATGCATCCTAGAAGGATTGAGTCATATAGATGTTATGTTCACAGGAGAGCACAAGGACAATTGAATCTTGATACGGATACTCCAGCATGTGCAGTTATGGGTGATATGCATGAGGGTAGTAGGAGTCCCCGACAGAGGGGGAGACAAAATCAGCAAGATGATCTAGATCATGAGTTATTTAGAACTCTCATCAATGCACAACCATTGATTGCACAGGCCTTAGAGCGGATAAGTGGGACCCTTGATAGATTGGATTTAGATTGCCTTAGGGATAGGTGTGACAGGCATGATAGGCATGACATGCCAGAGCAAATTAGTATCAATTGCAGGGAGCTGCAAAAGTAGTAGAGCTCCATCTTTGTTGGACAGTGCATTTGATTCTCCTCCGCATGGTAGTACATGTACTTGGACAGTTGACAAACCTATGCAACCCCATTTCCCACCTAGAGAGGAGCCACCACCAGTTGACCCACTTGAGGTCATGGAGTTTCAGCATGTGGTTATGGCAGCTAGTGATGAGTGGGCACGCCTCCCAGAGCATGTTAGAGAGGATTTTTCTCTTCATCAATATTGTGTGCAGTTTAGAGGCAGTATGAGGAACTGTAGTGATAGGCGGCCTAGACAACAACATAATGGTGACCTCAAGTGAGCTACTAGCAAGCTCACGTTATATTCCTTTGACGATAGTGGGAAGATCAGTGCACGAGCTTGGGTGCACAACCTTGACATCTACCTTTCACCTAAGCCAATGCCTAAGGATGAGGCTATTCAATATGCAGTATTACATTTAGAGGGCATGGCTTATAGTTGGCTGCATCATGGTTTGGTTACCCAAACCATGGGCTCATTCACTCTTACAGGGAGTTCACTGAGTGGTTGATTGCCAAATTTGACCATAAGGATGTTGAGTTGTACTACAAGGATTTAGCACTAATGCGATAGACTGCACATTGAAACTTATATTAATGAGTTTCAATGCATTTTTGTTATGGTTCTAGAGATGCTTGATAGACGTGTGGTGATGTTCATTGGAGGGTTTACATGAGAGGTTACGAGGTTTGGTCAAGGCTCTTAAGCCTAGGAATTTGTAGGAGGTTATTCGAACTACTTTAGACCTTGACACCTCAACACCACCTACTTCTTATCAGCAGGATAAGAAGTCTTTCAAGAGATCCAAGCCATTTCAAAGGTCTTCTACACAACCTGAGAATGTACCACCTTCCCCTAGGATGGATCAAGGGACACGTAATGAGTTGAGGAGGAAAATTTGCTTCTTGTGTTTGGAGCCTTGGCAGCCTGGACATCGATGCCTTGGGAAAGACAAGGTGCATCTCATTGAGGTTCATTCAGATGTGGAGGATGAGCATATTCAAGATACAGATTTTGGGGGCAATAATGGTGAGGTTGTTGATACACATGATGTTGCATGTGGCACCATTGCTACTATTTTCAGTGTTCCTAGGTATCAGCCTTTCATATTGGAAGGAATTGTCAAGGAACGAGTGTTATGCACGGTAGATAGTGGTGCTACTCATAGTTTCATCAATGAATGTTTTGTAGTCAATAAGGGACTAGAAGTAGAGGAATTTGATGGATTCCATGTCATGCTAGAAGATGGTTCCAAAATGAGTTTTACAAGAAGGATACCACGATTATCTATTGCATTGGATAATTATTCTTTCATAGATGATTACTATGTTGTTGGTATTGGTGGAGGGAGAAACGTGGTACTTGGTGTGCAATGGTTGAAGTCTTTTGGGAGGTATGTCCAAGATTTCAACAAGATGGAGTTGGAGTTTACTCACATGGATAAACATACTGTGTTTAAGGCACTAATGAATGAAACAAAAAGCAGGGTGGCTAAGAGTTTCTTTGCTTGCCTTAACATTGGGGCTTTGAAAAACATGGATAAAAATGAAGAAATCAATTCTAATTTTCTGATGTTTAACAACAGTGGTAAATCCTCAATTTCTCATGACATTGCAGCCTCTAATCATAGGGAAATGAGTGATATAGACTCTATTGTGATTGGCACACAAGATGCAAACATTGGGCATAGTAAAATTTATGACGCATCTCACTATAGGACTGATTTTAAACATTTTGGAGAAGCTAACATAGAGCAGTCTCGGAAATTGAATGATGGTTGGCTAGAAAGGACAAGGCAAGCCAAGTAATTGGCCCATCAAACCAAGCTCCATTTTTAACATATTTGTGACATTCACCACTCTTTACATGATGATGAGAAAAGACTGGCTAATTTAGAAAATTCAGATGTTGATCATTTTCTTGATGGTAATGATGAGTTTATTGACAACACTCCTAGAAGGTCAGCCACTCAAGAGTTGTCTATAATGTCTGTTAAAGATATCAATCATAGTTGGAAAACTCAGACTCCCCTCAGACTCAGCAAAACAAAAAATTGGAGTTGAGCTCGGACTCTGAGTAGGAAAAGACTCGACAAAAGAAAATACTATAGTTTTACAAATAGAAAAACAAATTAATGCATTTAGAGAACATAAGAGCCATAATTGAAAACATAGTTACAGGACTCTACGAGTCCCAAGCTGAGTCAGGCTTGCAGAGTCTTTTTGGCTCGACAAGCTGACTCAGCCGAGCCCTGACTGAGTCCTACAAGACTCGCAGAGTCCACGGACTCAATGGACTCAGCGAGTCCCGTCATGTGGACTCTGCCACTGTTAGGAATGGGAACATTGAGGGGGGGGGGGTGAATCAATGTTCACTGTATTTTAACTTTTCACTTTAATGCTTAAGTACTGAAATAAATATTCACATAAACATGAAACATGAAATCAACACATGACACCAATATGGTTATGAGGAAACCCAAATAGGTAAAAACCCCGGTGGGACTTGATACCCACTAATATTCTGTACTAGTGTTTTGTGATCTTTGTTAGAAGATCATTTACCCTATTAGGAGTAGCTTTACAATGCTTTAAGTACAGTAGACCTTGTTAAGAGTCAGACCCTGTTAGGAGTCTTTTACAATGATCCCTGTTAGGGGAGTGGACTCACTGTCCTAGAGCTCACTGCTCAAATGGTGAAGGCTACAACCTTCTGATTTCAGATACACACTATATCTGCAGGTGAACTGTTCACTGTGACACTGCTTGTCAGATTAGTTCCTTTGGTGCGCTGATGCTTTGACCTCTAGCAAAGCTCTAATACATCTTATGCTGACTTCGCATACCTCTGCTCTACTTATCACAACTCTATTACAACTTCCATACCGAATACAATGGGCGCACCTTATATTTATGCGCTTATACAAACAAAACAATTAGGTCGGCCCTATAACTAATTACAAACAACGCTTCCAAATGAATTGGCTTAAGCGTGCTTACAATTATACATGTACATATGTCGGCAACCTAAATACAATGGGCGCATAGCCTTTGCAACATTAAATTATAATCGCAAACCAAAATGCTAACTGTCGGCTCCATGCTCTGTTCTCTGTTGGCACACACTGGCTATGCAACTTCAACTGACTGTAACTTTCACATCTTTGCAAATCTACTTGTGCGCTCTTAGACTAAGCATAAGTATATTCTAACAACCTTAACTTCCAGGGCGCATACCATAATTCATCCGTACACACGTGTGCTGATGCGCTGAGCTGCAGGAACTCTGTATGTTGTCTAGTCTTCAACACTTAACTGAATTCTGATCTTTACACTTAGTGCGCTAACTCCAAACTGCTATATGACTTTGTTGCCATAATGACAACACTATATCTAGTCATATACTTCAGTATAGACAACTTGCCAACAATCTCCCCCTTTGTCATTGATGGCAACAAAGGAATATGGCCAAGTTGCTAATTGTTCCTTTACACAAAATTTTTGTCTTCTATACATCTTTATACATAATCTTATATCTCCCTATACATATATGTACTCCATATTCTATACACAACTTCCCCTTTGACATTAATGACAAAGGTGCATCAAAAATTGTATCTATACATACTGAGGGAAAACATCCGGATATGCAATTTTGAGGTTCTGGATCTCCTTCTTCCAAAAGGTTATCAGTGAATTGACTATCTATAGATGGGCGCATAATGCATATTGAAGCTTCTCCGTCTTCTCCAATTCTGTGCTCGGACCTTGATCATAGGTTATCATGGTCGCATCAATCTCCTTTATATTCTGACTAAGAATGTCTAGTGAGGACGCAAGAGCATTCCTCAATTGAGTCTGTCTAGACCTTATCTTCTCCATTTCTTTCTCTGCCTTCTCAATTATGTCCAACTGACCTTGATAGACATTGTTACACATGCTCACATCAATGGATGTGTCTAGCACTGAATTCTTCACCTTCTCAATCATTGCCTCTGCATCTTTGATCTTCTTAAGATGGGCATCAATGAGCTTATCCTGATCCATGGATTCTGCAATGACTTTCCTTCCTTGATCTACAAATTCCTTCAAGGATGCCTGACTAGACTTAAGTGAACTTAAGTCAAGTGCGAAGTTGTTCATTAGTTCATTGAGTCTCTTCTTCAAGTATTTCTCTTCTGCCACTATGGTCGCAGATTCTTCTAAGCTAGAAAAATTGACTTTGAACTGTGAGATGACTATGCTCACATCATCAACCGAATGTACCTTTAGCATTTTCTTATCCTCTGGCAGCAAACTGTTTAAGATATTCACTGATTCTACCAGGAGAGGATTTTTCATGACTTGCTTCTCCTTTGCCTTCTCCATAGCCAGGACACTGAACTTAATCGGGTCTTCTTCTTTCCAGGAGTCTAAACTACTTGTGTCAGGTGTCAAACTTGACAACAATGCTGAGGAGGGAGTGATGGGAGTGCTGTCCATCACCTCTTGCTTTACCTTGACCAATCCAACATAAGTAACTTCATCTTTCTTTTCTACCTCTACTTCTTCTTTCTTCTCAGATACATCTTCAATAGGTACTTCTTCTTGCTGAGTGGGAGGTGTATTGCTGCATAGGATTTCAGCTTCCTCAGTACTGACAAATGCTTCCTCAAACTTGTCCAAATCCTTATTAGTAGCCGCCATGGCTATTTCCACATTATCTATGATAATGGTGCTGCCTTCGTGAGATTCTGAGATGGGCACAAACTTGTTTGCCTCTGTTTGAGTTTCTGCTATGGGTGCTGAGTCCTGAGGACCTGTCATTGGTACATTAGTGGGCTCTGCCACTTTATCTTCCATATAGGCTACACGAGAGATGGGCGCAGTAGGTGGTTTTATCTGTTGTTCTAATAACACCTTCTCAAAAGCCTTTTCTGTTTCCTTCGTAATTAGCTCATAGTCTTTGTTCATGATGTGAAGAGTTCTCATCTTAGTCCTTAGGTGCGGCTTCACCAAATTCAATATTAGTGCCACTTCTTCTTTATAACATACTGGCAGAGTATCTTCTAATACTTTTTCTCTAATTCTTAGATCTTCTTCATTTGCTTGTCTTTTTAGGTTTTCTAAAATATCCCATACTTTCTCTGGAATGGAGGTTTTCAATTCAAGGATTGTCTTCTTGAACTTGATCATGTGCTTGACAATCATACTATGCATTTCTAATTTGTCAATCTCACTGTATGTGTCATAATACTTCTTTACTTGATCAATTCTGCCTTCATCAACAATTCTTGTGGCCAAAACTTTAAGGCTAGGTCTGAGTCCTACCTTAGGAGGTGCTTGAATGTTTTTCTTGCTCCTTAGTGCTCGCGAGGATGGATGACTGGTGCTAGCTTCTTTCTTCCTCTTGAATATAGGCTTATACTCCGGAGGAGTATCTTTGGGCGCAGAAGGAGTATTCTCAATTTTATCCTTCTGACTGTCATTTGAATCAGTTTTCATCTTCTTCAACTTAGGATCTTCTTGTTCTTCTGCTGTTGCGCCTTTCAATTCTAAGGCAATCTTTTCATCCCTTGCTTTATTAAGGTCTGCTTGAAACACACCATGTATTCTCAAGATTTCAAATGTGACCTTTGCAACCTTTCTTTTTGTTGCAACACTGTTCAGCTTAGCATCAACTTCTCTAGTCTTTTCTTCATAGGCTCCCCACCTAGGTTCATTATCATCTTTAGGGGCTGATAGCAATACTTGTGCATAGGCTTCAAGAACTTGTTCCTCTACCTCATACCCAAGTGGATGAATCCACTTAGTTCTAGGCTCAATGGCTTCCATACATGTAGTGTCTGTCTCCACCATAAAGCATATTGTGTCTTTATACTTCTCCACAATATTCTCGGGAATCCTGTACCTCATCTACATCCTTGCTCTGAAGGTCTTCAATTCCAAGGTTACATAGTCTCTTAAGGTGCTCTCAGTGCATGCCTTGTTTGATATCTGTGGCCTGGTTGGAATGGACTTGTCTAGATACAAGTCTGACACTTTACCAACTATATGAAGGTACATATAGATGATTAGGGACCCAAACCTGAATATCTTCGTTTTGTCATGTTTGATAGCTTTGATGTTGTCTATCAACTATGCGTGCAAGATCTCACACAAGTTGAACTCTCCTTCCTTTACTAGTCTGATGGCTTCTAGAATAGTGCCCGCAGATACACTATTCACTCTACTGGTGTGATGAAATCTGTAACCCAGTATCATTGACATCAATTTGATGTCTGCTTGCTCTATAGGCTCAATAGTCATGCCGCGCCTATCACTTTTGGATTTGCATGTTTGCTCCACCATTTTCCTGACATCCTTACCCACTGGAAGGACAACGCCTGTCCTAGAAAGGCCTGTCATCTCATGAATTAAGTCATTTGTGATTCTAACTGGAACATCTCCAATCCAAAACAAATCATCATGGATTCTGCTTAACAAGATTTTTATCCATTCAGTCTCATAGAATTCATATGCCGTGGCATATTCAACAATGGGGTGACCATTCCATTTGGTGTATTCATCCATGAACGTTTTGTCTGGTTTCAACATTGTGTCCATGTGCGCCCTTAACCTATCTAGTCCAACAGGTTCCTTCTTACAATAGATGTAAGCCCTTATGTCTTCTACATGCATGACGCCCATCGGCGTGCGGGAGAATGCTCCCTCTAAATCATCTAGGGTTGATTTAAACGGGTGCCTCTTGAAAGCATATCTCTTCTTCTCAGCGACATCATAAACAATGGGAGTGGCCATGACTTACTTGTTAATCGCTTTCCAACTGAACTTAGAGATGATCTGACGACTTCTGAATCAGTGCAACGAGCTAGGGTTACTGCAACCAATCAAATGCACTGATAACTGCAACAAATCTCTAATAGATTCAATCTCCAAGACTTCACAACAACTTCCAAGGCTCTTTCTGCTCTCCTATCACTTTGAATTTGAATGCAATGAGCAATCAAATGACTTTTGTGTACTTTAAAGTGAAAAATCTGCCATTAATGCACGTCGCGTAAACCAGACTAACACTTCAAAATTTCAAACTCGAGCTCCGCTAACAATCAGCATGTGCGCTCTTGCACGAAGGTTCCTATACACTTCAAAAGCTTAAGTCCAAAGGTGCATACTCTGAGGATGAGTATACCAGCCACGCAGGGGTCTAGAGCTAAATTAGCTCCCCCTATGACCCTGAGGGTCATTTATGCAGATGTAGAGGGTGCGTCCACTGGGGATGCATCCAATACATTCTCATCAGCTTTTTCCTTCTTTCCTTCTGACCAAATCAACCTCGCATCCTCTGAGGCTTTCATAAACTTGACTTCTCCTTCAAGATCCAAAACTGGTTCTTCGGTCTTTTTAGGGCTTTCCTGACCTTGCGTCCTTGATCTACAAAACCTTGAGATATGTCCAGCCTTGTTACAAGAGTGACAAATGACTAGAGGTCTATTATTCCTCAGCGCATTGACATGAGTCACCATTCTGCATGTTCTGGCTGAGTGACCATTATAGTTACATATTTGGCATGTAACATTCTGAGAACTTCTTACATTTGTCTGATTTTGATTTCTTTGATCTTGCTGAGTCATGTTCTTCTTACTAGTCTTGCAATTCATAGCTCTATGACCAAATCTATTGCATGAATAACAGTAGCCATTAAAGGTCTTACCTCTATACAGTTCTTTGCAATGTGCCCATGTTTGTTACATGCAAAACAGGTGCGTTCTACTTGCTTGCGCTCATTCTTAGGAGGACCACCATTGTCTTTGGTTTGATCTTCAGTCTTTTCAGCATCAGTAGAGTCTTTTTGTGAATCCTTTCTTGCTCGTATATTGTCAATCTGATTTTGTGCTTCATTGTATCCAATGCAGCTAGTGTCTCCTCTGGCTCTTCTTGCATACAACTGAGATTCTACCAAATCAGCACTGGTGTGTAATTTGTCAATATGATCCTTTGACTTTTTCAATTCAGATTCCAAGCTTTCTTTGATATTCCTTAGCTCTAAGATTTCTAAATTAGCTTCCCTCAATTCCTCATTGAGTTGAAGGTTCTCCTTGACTTGTTCATTGTAGACATCTTGATTGTTCATTAGTTTGTCATCAAATTCTTCAAGCTGACTTAATAAGGATGCATTTTCTTCACTCAACTTCTTGACTTTTTCTTCAAGATCAATGTTAGAGCGTCCTTTTAAATCTTTTCTTAGTCTTTTGATAACTAATTGAGCATCACTGACTTTTTCTTTTAGTTCTTCAATTTCTCTTTCTGACTTGTCGAGGTCTTTAAGAGCGGCTTCAAGATTTTTCTTTAGATGTTTCATATCTGCTTTGTCCATGATCTCCTCAAGTGGTTAAACTTCTTTGCTGAGGACCAGAGCTCTGATACCAATTGTTAGGAATGGGAACACTGAGAGGGGGGGGGTGAATCAGTGTTCACTGTATTTTAACTTTTCACTTTAATGCTTAAGTATTGAAATAAATATTCACATAAACATGAAACATGAAATCAGCACATGACACCAATATGGTTATAGGGAAACCCAAATAGGTAAAAACCCCGGTGGGACTTGATACCCACTAATATTCTATACTAGTGTTTTGTGATCCTTGTTAGAAGATCCTTTACCCTGTTAGGAGTAGCTTTACAATGCTTTAAGTACAGTAGACCTTGTTAAGGGTCAGACCCTGTTAGGAGTCTTTTACAATGATCCCTGTTAGGGGAGTGGACTCATTGTCCTAGAGCTCACTGCTCAAATGGTGAAGGCTACAACCTTCTGATTTCAGATACACACTATATCTGCAGGTGAACTGTTCACTGTGACACTGCTTGTCAGATCAGTTCTTTTGATTGGCTGATGCTTTGACCTCTAGCAAAGCTCTAATACATCTTATGTTGACTTCGCATACCTTTGCTCTTCTTATCACAACTCTATTACAACTTCCATACCGAATACGATGGGCGCACCTTATATTTATGTGCTTATACAAACAAAACAATTAGGTCGGCCCTATAACTAATTACAAACAATGCTTCCAAATGAATTGGCTTAAGCGTGCTTACAATTATACATGTACATATGTCGGCAACCTAAATACAATGGGCTTATAGCCTTTACAACATTAAATTATAATCGCAAACCAAAATGCTACCTGTCGGCTCCATGCTCTATTCTCTATTGGCACACACTGGTTGTGCAACTTCAACTGACTGTAACTTTCACATCTTTGCAGATCTACTCGTGCGCTCTTAGACTAAGCATAAGTATAGTCTAACAACCTTAACTTCCAAGGCGCATACCATAATTCATCCGTACACACGTGTGCTGATGCTCTGAGCTGCAAGAACTCTGTACCCTGTCTAGTCTTCAACACTTAACTAAATTCTGATCTTTACACTTAGTGCGCTGACTCCAAACTGCTATATGACTTTGTTGGCATAATGACAACACTATATCTAGTCATATACTTCAGTATAGACAACTTGCCAACAACCACGTCCAACATAAAGTCAAAAGCTAAAAGCATTTTTTTTAAATTATCTTTAAGAACTCTTTTTGTTTTATATGCCTTGTCTAAGACCTAAAAAGGTCATTCCATCATTTGAAAACACTTAGAAGAGAGAAAAAAGGCTTGGGAGAAGAATATAATGGTTTTAGAGGATTGCAGTTCGTATCTTGAGCCAGCCATATAGTGCTTCAAGATGCGAACGCAATTGGAGTATGTTTGAGTATATACACTCGAAGAAGTGCAATAGGTTGGCAATGAAAAGGATGAATGATCTTGTGTTTGTGCATTACAACCTTCGCCTTCGTCATAGACAGATCTTGGGCACCGACACATCTATCATTCTAGAGGAGGTTGATCCACTGGCAGAGTGGAACACTGAGATTGATGATCCTATCTTCAGTGATGAAGAATTGGAATACGCTGATCAGGTGGATCGAGAGGCAGAGGCAGTAGCAATGGCATAGGAGGCAGCTAGAGCACGAGGAGACCCAGTGGAGGACCCTGAGGCTAAGAGTGATGGATCTGAGGGTGAGGAGGGTGCCACTAAGGTTGAGCCTCAGACATAGGGATAGAAGATGGCTGCAAAATCTTCCATGACCTATCTTAAGCGTACACACAGGAAGACATAGGGCCTTGGTCTTCTAGGCTCTAGCTTTTATTTTGATATATGTTTTGAACTTTTAATTCTATGGATTTCATATTCTATGAATATTGTAGACTTTTGACAGTGAGACTATTTATATTTCAAATTTCTAATGTGTTATTTAATAACTAGTTTAACAGTTAACTTATTTCCTTTACAAATTCGCTTTTATACTTATGTGATCAATGCAAACTTGTGTATGTGAGCAAAGTAGCTTCTATTTATCTCAATTATTGTCTTTGATGTTAATTGACTAAATGATGCATGAAAAAAAATTTGAATCCTTAAAAATCTTTGAATTTCTTGTTTTTTTCAATTTGTCGAGTCCTTGCCGAGTTCAAACGTGGAGTTCGAGTCTGAGCCCGAATCCAGCTTGCCGAGTCCGAGTCTTGTAACTATAATTGAAACATTACACGTCATATGAATCCCAAACACTCAATATTTGAAATTTCATGATACTTTCAAACTTTAAAATGTATATCAGCAACATAAGTTTATAAATGTTTACAAAATTACATATAATGATATGCCCAAATGTGAAAAACAACAAACTAAAGACTACATCTCCCTTTTCCCTCTCCTAATATAACTCAATTTTTCAAGCCTTGAACTAGTAGGTGTAGAGGTATTGAAATGAGGAGTTAGTTCTTCTTCAACACCAAAGTCCTCGTCTTCGTCATCCTCCATTTCATTGAAATCATCCAATATTGCTTCTTTTGCTTCTTTTGTTGCTCCTCTCTCTAATTCTGCAAGATTTTCTTCAATAAATACATCATCACCATCACCTTGTTCACTGATGGTCCAATCACGATATGGATCAATTTCGTCCAAGTCAATGGAATCATATGAAACACCCTCAACCTTTCTAGTGTGAAGGCGAAGGTTGTACCGAATGAAGACAAGATCATCGATTCTCTTTTAGGTCAACCTATTTCTCTTCTTCGTGTGAATGTTCTCAAATAAACTCCAATTATGTTCACTCCCAGAAGCACTACATGGCTGTGAAAAAATACAGATGACTATCTTTTGAAGATTAGGCATGACAACACCATAATTCTCCCACCATAAATATACAAAAATACATTTAGAAATATTAGGAATTTAGAATTGAGTAAAAAAATGTAAGTTTTTGACAATCATTATCAAGTTTCTAATTTTTTCTTCTAGTATTGAACAAAATGTTTTACCTAGTTTTTGTTTTTCTCTCTTGTCAATTACTTGTTGTAAAGAGGAAAGTCTCCTCTGCACCCTTGTAGATCTTGAACAATGAACATTTCCAAATTCATAAATAAGAATTGTCAAACTCAACAATGAACATTTCCAAATTCATAAATAAGTATTAAGATATAGAAAATGTCAAATCTCACCTCCAACTCATCAAAAACCTCGTCTCTCAAGTCGTGATCAGAAAACATCTTATCAATGCATGTGATAACACCTTCCATGACCTCCTCATCAGCCCTAAATGAATGAAAGAACTAGAATCTCAGGTTTAAGAAGTACGCCAAGACATGTTTTGGTTGGTGGAGTTGGTTTATCCACCTACGATCAGTGATGCACCAAAGGATTTCATATTTTTTCAATTTTTGCCATAGTAATGTGAAATGGCCTCTTTGGCCCTATCCATGGCCTCATAAATGAAACCCATTGGCATGCCCTCTCTATCCACCATACGAAGAACTCTTACCAAAGGTTCTGTCACCTAAGAAAATGAAAACAAATTTTAAATTATTACAAATTAACTCCTCAAAAAATAGCAAGTAGATCATCTTCTATAAAGTTTATATTTGTGTTTGTTACTTACCTTGATCAACTCATCTCCAGTTTTGTTGAACCCATCATCAAAAACAAAACTTACTATCTTCTCCAACTTAGGTTTTTTGGAGTATGCAGACTCCAGCTAAGTATCAAACACAAATATTTGCTTAGGATAAGGAATGGCACCAAAAATGCTTTGCAATGTGAGGAAATGGCTTGCAAAATCGTGTCACTCTTGGTCACACAAGCTCCTTGCCATTTGTGTGTATTCTCATCAAAGAGAGGACTCAAGTATGGTTGTAGATGAATTTGGTGACACTTTTAGCATCTTCGATCACCCTTTTCACCCATCCAATCTTCCCAATGTTGTCTAACAACAAGTCCAAGCAGTGTGCAACACAAGAATTCCATGTAACTATGGGATGCCTCTATAAGCATTCCACCTGTAGCTACATATGCAGCTGCATTGTCCGTTATAATTTGGACAACATTCTCAACTCTAACTTCCTAGATCACCCCATCTAACAAATTGAACAAAGTCTTGGCATTTTTAATTTCATTTGAGGCATCTATGGACTTGAGGTATACCATTGCACCATTACAAGCCACCAAGAAGTTGAGAGTCCTATTTCTTTCATCTGTTCATCCATTGGATAAGATGCTACATCCTTTTGTCCTCCAAAAAATTTTCTAATCATCAACCACAACCTGTGTATTTTTCACGTCTTTCTCTAGCAATGGCCCACTGAAGTCTTTAGCTATTGGGGCCTTAAACCCCTTGCCTGCAACTATAAATGCAGTAACCAAATCTTCCCAATATGGGCATTTTGCCTCTTTGAAAGGCAAGTTGTAGTACCAAAAATTCATGTTGCTATCATTGCTTGCTCATGTTTTTCTTTATTCTATCTTGTACCTTCAAGTGAAGGTTGTGCTCCTACAACATTCATGAAACAAAAAAAATTGGGTCTAATGTATGAGGATTTCAAGTGTCAATAACCTCAACCTCATTGCCAGCAATAGATGAATTTAGTTGATAGATGCTTGCACTTCTACAAGGCGACCAAGGGAAGCCAAATCGGACACATTCGGATTCATTGCAGCTATCATGACTTCTTATGTTTTTTCCCTTTCTTCTTTTTGCAATTCATATTCAGCAAGAAGGGCCTTCATGTGTCTAATAATCTCCGGAGTTGTGTTGGGGCAACCTTCCACATTTTGTCCAGGTATTTTAATCTATTCACTTCAGTTTTCATCCATTTGCCACATTCTGTGCAAGTCACCTCTCCCTTTTTATTTCCCTCTATTCCATACTTCTATGCAACATCTTTTTTGCTTCCTGATTTTGGGGCTGCCTTTCTACTTGAAGTTGACATTGCTGTTATAACATTAAAAATTAAAAAAAATCAACAGGGTTTTATGGAAAATCAACAAAAAATTGTTAATGAATTGTTTGATAAAAATAGTATTCAAAAACAAGATAAAAATGCAAGGAATTAAGTTAAGAAGGGTAATGGAAAAAAATTGCCATCATTTGCCCTTGTTTTTCAAGATTCTCTTGATTTATAATAGATGGAAATAAAAAAAAGAGAAGAAAAATTCTTTACCTAGATCTATTTTTCTGCTTTGATGTTGTTTCCTCAACTTCTCCAAACCCTAAAACCCTATTTTGAGCAAGAACAAAGAAAAAATGAGTCAAAAAATGAAAAAAATGAAATTATAACATGACTAGGCATGTACAGGCAGCGGCAAGAGTCCATAAGGACTCACAAGCCCATGTAAAAAACTCTCGAGTCCAACTCGTTGGACTCGCCTGGACTCAACTCCTAAGTCCATGGCGAGTCGACTTTGCTCGCCATTGGACTCATGAGTCCGTTTTAGTCCACGACTTGTCCAAAGGTTTTTCTAACTATGATTCAAACACTTATATGATCGATTGAATTAATTGAATTACTCAGATTATTAATCCAATTCCATTAACACAAAGATGAATGTTCTTATATGTAGAATAAATTATTTAATCTAAAGATGGACAAGGAAAGGACCTCCTATTCCCACCTTGACAATTGGCGACTAACAACCATACCTAACCCTACAACCAAGTGACCAGATGACCAAGATTACTTATCAATAGGCTCCAACTTGGATGGCAATTTTGACCTTTCCCTCATGTCTGCATCCTCTCTCCGTGATGATGTCCTCCTCCCTTCTTCGAGGGTGACCATTCTCCTTCATCCTTAAACACATGAGGTAATTAGACATAACTTTCTTATCATTCTGATATCAATATGTTAAACATTTCTTGCTAGCATAAATCATCTATGTTCATCAACATAAGGTTCATCATTATTCATCAATATACTTCAATATGCAATCAAATGCATCAATATTCATCAATATGCATAATAAACACATTTCAACATCAACCATACATTTCCAATTAAGTAGTTAAAACAATACATAAACGCACAACAATCTTCAAATTATACAAACTTGAGGTATGAACCTGCAACTCTAAAGCTCATTCATAACCTCTAATTTAGATTGTCCTATAGGGCCAAAAGGGTTTTGTCATCTAACTCTTGAAACCAAAGGATTTTAATCCTTTGACTTAAGAAAACCTAAAGGAACTCATTGTTAGATACAATTGCTTGAACACAAGCACTCAAAACAATTTTTGCCAAGAGCTTTTCTCTATAGAATTCATCCTCCCATAATGAACACATTCACTTTTATACTATCAAAATCTTCAACTAGTATTGAATCCCACCCAAAATAATGGGTAAGATTATGTGAGGTCCATCTAGAGCCATGCTGTAACCCTCACAGTAATGAAAGTATGGCCATCTTAATCCTTCAACACTACAAGTGCATGTGCATTTGTGCCCTTAAAATCAAACAATTTTATTTTGGGTAGTTGTGCAAGGCCATATTGAATGACTAATGGTGAACTAGGTCATGCAGGAAAGTAGGGTGGATTGAACCATGCAAAATGTGGGAGTTTTGGGGTTAGGGATACCTGTTAAGCTCTTAACTCTTACAACTCGTCAAGGATTGGGGTTTGGAAGAGAGGCATACTTAGCCTAAGGATTGTGGAGTTGAGGTTTGGACAAAAAGGCATGTAGGTATTATAAAGTGTGAAACTTTGACATATCAAATTGACTATTTCTTATTTTCATACTTCACCAAAAATAAGAAATTGGCTAATATTAACTTTGATTGGAAGTAATTAGAAAGGGGACATTACATATACCCTTGCAACTTTACTTCACTATCTCTAGATATCCCAAACCATACTCCATAGTGGTCCTCAAATATTTAAGCACAAGTTTCGTTGCTACCGAATGCTCTTGTCTTGATTCCGCCATGAATTGACTCAAGGTGTTTACTATTGTTATTGCCAGCTTGATCAATTGCAAATGTAATCCCACTGCTTTCAAAGTATGTGTTTTCCAAATGCATCGATCTCTTGTATATATATATGACAGACAAGAAGAGACATGTCCCTTCATGGGACATGTCTATTCATTAATCAAATTTATTAATTAACTATATAGTTATTATAAGAGTAAATATAGATTAACTTTATATATATATGCATATTAATATATAAATAATATTTATATATATTAATATATATGTATTTATAATAAATTATTTCTTATAATAATCATATAGTCAGTTTTATTTATCTGACCGATGCTACATACATCAACACTCCCTCTTAGCTAGGGAGGATAAATCAATCCAATGTCAACACTTATGACACCTGATAGCATCAACCCTAAGATGAAAACAATAGAAGCATCATCCTCATGATGTAAATGATATATATTACATGATTCTATCTAGTGGCAATTCTATCCACAAGCTCTCAGGTGGATTGCCTCCATTGGCGATTCTATCCACAAGTTCTATCATTACAATAGAAGGTCAAGTTATTGTAAGATCGTCACCTTCCAATACAATTGATAAACATTACACTATAATCATTGTATACTATACTGTTGTGCATAGTATCGGATCATTTCATGATCCTTAATATAGATGATATATGATCTATAGAATGCAGTCCTCAATGTTCATTGCTCGATACATGGAAAGAGAAGATGAAAAGAATCTGATTACACAGATTATTAAACTTGTATAGTATTTCGATCATATTCAAGGATGATGGTAAAACATTTAGAATGATTATTCTTATAGGCACAAGTAATGCTTATGTGTGTATGTATGTTAGTTCACATTGTGAACTGACATACATACATACTCATATTTAACTAATCAAAGCAATCATCCTTATATTTGACCGAAACTACTATGCATCAAAACTCCCTCTTAGCTAGGTAAGATAAAGAGTATGAACAAGAATACATCACAATAAACTCTGTGAGTACAGATATCACCTAACTTGTGATATGATATATCACCCAACTCGTGATATAAGTAATTCACATATCACATAACTCGTGATAAGAGGTCTCACATATCTCGTGAAGACAAACATCACATAACACGTGATGATAAGTATCACATAACTCGTGATAAAAAGTCTCACATATCTAGTGAAGACAAACATCACATAACACATGATGATAAGTATCACATAACTCGTGATAAGAAGTCTAACATATCTCGTGAAGATAAACATCACATAACACGTGATGATAAGTATCGCATAACTCATGATAAGAAGTCTCAGATATCTCGTGAAGAAAAACATCACATAACACGTGATGATAAGTATCACTTAACTCGTGATAAGAAGTCTCACATATCTCGTGAAGACAAACATCACATAACACGTGATGATAAGTATCACATAACTCGTGACACTTAAAGGATGATATGCTCAAGAATATTACATTCTCCTTATACATCCTAGTTATGGTATGTGCACTGGCATTACATCACATAATGTCTACCATAATAGATCATGGCACATCCATGAATGATATCAACATTACAAGATCATCATCTTATAATGTTTGAATACAAGTGTTAATTTCCAAAAAATCATCACCTTTTAGAGATGAACACAGGGGGTAGAGCCCATAAAGTCATATATCAACACATATGACAAAAGAAGTTTACACAAAACATCTTATATATATATGAGTATAGATTACAAAGAAAATTAAAATTCAAGCATACCAAGTCCTTTCCTGAAGTGTTCAACTTTCACTCTGGTAAGTAGGTTTGTTGTCTGATCTCCTGTACTGATATATTCCAACTGGATCATGTTCCCATCCACCATATCTCTCACATAGTGACAAGGAATCTCTATAAGATACAAAATAATGGATCACAGATGTTGTAACTCCATCCTATGAATCATAGTCCTCTAACTGTTGATCACTAAAGAGACCATCTCCATTGTTGACTCCCTCTAAACCAATATGACCAAATTCCTTGGAGATCAGAATGAATCAGACCCTCTAGATGCTCCTTTTAAACTTTAAGGTCTTGCAAAAACGTCTTGACCTCCTCATCCAAGGTTGCTTTTAGATGAACTATTAGACTCCCTCTGAATCTAATATCAACCTGCTACCAGCAAGTCGTGTCTTTGTTCTTTAGTCTGCATCAAGCTCTTTTCTTGAGTGCCCTTTGATCCAACAACTTATCCATCTATCTAGGAATATTAGGACCTAGATATCTGTATAAAAGCCTTCTAGCCCACATACATGGAACTACATCATTTGAATTTCAATCCTTTGGCTTTTTATAGTTTCTTGGTCTCAAGGAAAACCATCTTGATATGGCCTGCCCTTCTAAATCAGAATGATTAAGATCTTTGAAAATCAATTTTGGGAGATCCTCTAGTAACTCCCTCTGTTACGAAAACATACATGGTCCCAATTATGAAAATATCTTGCTCCAAGAGACTCTCATCATCTAATACATGATTATTTATACCATGTTGAAATTTTGATCATAACATTGTTCATAGGAGTAGTTTCTCATACACAAATGTACTTGTCTGATTTCATAGTAACATGAGTGAATGTAATAAACTTTAGATTTATCCCCAGGCTTGGCAACACCAAACATTCATGATAATCTAACTTCCATCTGAAGCTCCAAGTACATGCATCAACCTCCTAACCTTCTTGTCCAAGGTTACTTTTGTAAGTTTGTTAGACTCCCTTTGAATGTTATTTCCCCTCTTTGAAGAACTGCTTTCAGTGATCAACTAAGTCCCATGACTACAAGCATCAAGTTCTTTCTCCTTGAATGCAATCTCTTATGCTTCTTGATTTGTCCTCAAAGCACTTCAAAGAGATATTACAATTAGTTCATAAAACTAAACTATCTTGATAGAAGCATAAAATATTTACTATCCTGATCTTATAGCATGAATTAATAACTCAAAATTCATAAACATTATTCAAGGGTAGAAAATACTTATCTCTTATTGTCAATTATTACTACCCTCTGACAATTTCTTCCACCAACTCAGTCTCCTTTGTTTGCTCTATAGTGATTTTTAACAGGAATGCTTCTTAGTTTTCCACACTTGCAGTGTGTAATGTCCTTTTTAGGGATTTTGGCGGATTAGGATAACTGTTTTGTCCACAGTTGCACCATGTTGAGTAGTGTGCAATATTAGTCAACCAATTTGAATCATTATTGTGATCCTCCCAAAGCTTAAATTTAACACTCCCTCTTAGCTAGGGAGGAATCCAATTCAAGTTATGTCATCATGTATTACTATGACTTATTATTATATTTACCATTATGTCTATCCTTAAATATCACTTTAAGTGATATCCACCATTATGGATATCCATAAATATCACCTTACGTGATATCAACTATCATTGTGAGATCGTCACCTCTCAATGATGGTAAGATGCACAAGTGTTCATCATTTTGAGTTCGTCACCTCACTCTCCAATTTGAAGACAATCATCCCATTGACCTGCAAACTCTCCAATTTTAAATAATGAACTTATCATCCTCAATTCAACAATGCCACATACTTACAAATTCAAATTCAAACAACTTGATACTCGTGGCATAGTAGTAGTCACGATTATTTTTAGAATACCAAATCATCATAGCAGAAACCATATTTCTTGAGGTGATCGCCAATGACATTGCAAAATCGAATGGTAACCCAGTCGATTGTGAATTTTGTTGTATTGGCCAACGCGTCCTTTTAAACTTGAATGGTCACAAGACTCCTCCTTGATTTCACTTACGAAAGGATAACAGATATTAAGTCTTTAATATGCTGTGTAATATTATTAATTAATGTTACTTCTATTATCGATGAGATCACTATGAGTTTCAAGATCGTTGTCTTTGAACAATATCGCATCATATCTCTAGTTCTACATTGCAGCCTCTCCTTATATAATAAAATCTCCACTTGAATGGCTTCCTATTAACAAGAATTGTGGCCCATAGATTTAAAAAAAATTGTTTGTTGTTGACTGAAAATCATTTTCCATTAATGATCTTTCATTTGTATTCGGAACCCTTCAACCAGATTAGTCTCTTTATCACACAAATCTCTGCCTGTTGGCATTTAAGGATCGCCTCCCATTGATTATTCGAATAGCATGATCAACATTATTTAGATGTCATTATTGCATTTAACGTGTGGTGTTCCCATTTATATTGGAATCCTTTCAATCAGATTGGGTCTCTCTATTAACCCATAACCATTTGAATGGAATCAATGGCTTCTTATTTAATAAAATTGCTGCATTCATCTTCATTAATCACACTTCTTTGAACCAGATGCATCATATTTAAAACCAAGCCCTCTTATCATTTATAATCGTCACTGAATATTCTCTTGATTGGTATGGTCCTTAGTGAATCGCTAGTTCCATTTTCATCCTTGTGTGATATTCAATGAATGGTATTTGATTGATCCTCTTACCTTTCTTACATTTGCAACTTGGCTCTGATACCATGTTATTTCCAGCTCGATCAATTGCAAATGTAATCCCACTGCTTTCAAAGTATGTGTTTTCCAAATGCATCGATCTCTTGTATATATACATGACAAAGACAAGAAGAGATGTCCCTTCATGGGACATGTCTATTCATTAATCTAATTTATTAATTTAACTATATAGTTATTATAAGAGTAAATATAGATTAACTTTATATATATGTGCATATTAATATATAAATAATATCAATTATTATATATATTAATATATATGTATATATAATAAATTATTTCTTATGATAATCATATAGTCAGTTTTATTTATCTGACCGATGCTACATACATCAACAACTACAAAACATACATTTGTTCTAATGTTGACCAAATACATTAAGGAACCTACCAGCTGCCTATTCATGAGATCCACCAACTCTGAATCTGAATTTGCCACCTTCAGTGATCCTAGGCATGGCCGTAAGTTTGCAATCCTCCTTAATCACTTTATGATCTCAATTGCATACTTACCTTGCCCGAGGAAGATCTCCCTTGGGTTTTGCCAAGTCTTTAAACCCAAGAAGTGATGCATCATGTTGATGTTCTTCATCTCAAAGTAGTCAAATCTGCTTTGCACCTTGCAATGATTAGCGCTTCTCCTGAAATAAACAAATCGTCTACATGAAAACCAAAATAAGCATATTAGTTCCAATAATTATATAATATAGATTAGGATCTGCTTTACTTTTGGTGAAGGCCTTACCAAGCTCTTAGTGCCTATGTGTGTATAAAATAGCTTAAGGCTTTGAGGTAAATGGAAAGAATGCCATGTTTGCAGGCTTCAGAAAGCCTTCCTGCAAATTGATCATGCTCAGTTCTATGATAACAAATACAGAAACTATAGGGACCCCGGAGAAGGGATTAAACAGAGCTCCAGCACTCGATATGGAACCAAACCGGAAGAGGGAAGATTCTGAACCACATAGGAATAGCCAAACCTTGAATGGACCACAAAACACCAATTGTGGCTACCAACTCCACCTCCCCCACCTTCTAAACCACTACTTTGAGTCATTTAGTGGGTCACATTGCTACCACTCCCACTGACCCCAAGACTCCGTATCTAGCCTATCCCACCCTCTACACCACTCATGATAACACTCATGAAGTGGCCAGCCCCATAGAGGGAATCAAACCAAGGTAGAAAAGAAAGGAGCAAAAGCTCATAACCAATCCAGCAAATGCATGATTCTCAAACCAAGTCACACACTGGATGGAAGCTAAGTCCAAATGCATTGTATACTAGCCGATAGTCCACTCAAGAAGAGGCCAGCCCCTAGAGTGAACCAAACTGAGGTAGAGAAGAAAGGAGCAAAGGCTCATAACCAATCCAGCCAATGCATGACTCTCAAACGTAACACAGTGGCACAAGCAACAAGTCTTAATGCACTTTGTACTAGCCCACAACCTACCCCCACAAAAAAGCCAGCCCCCTAAAGGGAATTGAACCGAGATAGAGAAGAAAGGAGTCAAGGCTCATAACAAATCCAATCATTATCTTAAATTCTATTTGATGAATCTTCCATCCCATAAATGAAACTAAAGATACAAGTGTTCTAATGTAAGTATATCTAGTAACTAGCATGAATGTCTCCTCATAGTCCACTCCCTCTTTTTGGGAGAACCCGCTTGCCACAAACCTTGGTTTGAACTTCTCATTGCTGCCATTTGTAGCATTATTTAATTTGTAGAGCCACATGGAAACAATGTCCCATACATCATTTTTAATGATAGATATATATTACTCCACCATAACATCTTGCCAAATTTGTTGGTATGTTGCTTCCTAGAAGCTAGAAGGATTTAAGTTTATGATACAACTCATCAACACCATGAAGTTTGGAATTTTTTTTGGAGGCCTACTTTCCATTAATGTTGTGCTAGTAGGAATGTTAATATGCTCCAAAACATCCCCAAATGTTTGTGTGAACCCTCGAGGTATCCCTATAGAAGTAGAAGGGGCTAAAGTCTCTTGTGAAGTTTTTTGTTTTGAGCTGGAAACAACTGGTATCTTTGGAGCTTCCTGCTCCTCATCCTCTATAGCTAGAATGAGTTCATTGGACTTCTTGGATGCAAAGTCTTCTTCAAAAATTTACATCCCTATTGACTACCACCTTTCTTTGCTTTGGAATATAGACCCTGTACATCTTGAAGTTTGAGTATAATTCATAAATAATTCCTTCTTGTTAGAAAGTTCCAACTTGGTCCTCTTCTCTATAGATATATGAATATTAAACTAGACAAGCAAAGATGCGGAAGTAACTCACCTTTGACTTAATGCCAAAGGTGAATACTTCCTTTGGTGTCTTGTCCTCAAAGATCTTGTGAGGACGCCTATTTTGGATGTGGACTGTTCTGTTACATGTTCCTGCCCATAGAAACATTACTAAGTCTTGGTTATGAATCATGGGCTTAATAGCCCTTATAACGGATCAATTTTATCCATACAGCCCCATTCTCTTGCAGGTTGTACGGAATAGTTAACTTCCTCTTGACCCCTGCCTCCTTGTAGAAATCCTCAAACTCTTGGAGGTATACTCACCCCCATTGTCCAATCTGAAGACCTTGATCTTCTTCCCTATTTTATTTTCAACTAGAGTTTTGAACTGCTAATTCTCGAGAAAAACCTTATCCCTAGTTTTTAAGAAGTAGATCCAAGTCCTGCAAGAGAAGTCATCAATAAAAGATGCTACTAAAATGGGTCCAAAAACATCCAAATAAACTTAGTTTAGAACTTTCTTTGATCTATGCTCCCTACTGGGGAAAGCAGCCTTGGCATACTTGCCCGGGCTCCTTTTGAATCAATGCTCAAGTCTAGAAGACTTGTGACTATCTCCCTTAAAATAGACAACACTTTGTAATGTAGATGCCACATTCTCGTGCGCCATAACTTGCACAGTTTGTCATTATTATTAACTAGAGCTAGAACTGGTTCACCCTATAACTTCTATAGATTGCCTTCTCTAATCCCTATTACTTGTGCAATATCTAGTCTATATTCTTTTGGCCTGATAAGGATTTATTGATTCTTGAATTCAATAGCATAGTGTTAGCTTTCAAAACTGAAACTAAAAGCAAATTCTTCCTAAGACTAGGAACAAACAAAACCTAATCAAAACTAAGGAGTTGCATGACTGTAGTTGATTGAGAATTGTAAGAATTGCTGCTACCATATGCTTGTCATCATTACCAAGCTCAACCTCAAATCTAGAGTTATGTTCTTTTAAATAGGTATAGCGCTTCTAGGTCGATGTCATATGTCTAGATTAGAGTTCCCAAGCTCGGACTCGGCAAGGCCGACTCCACTTGTGACTTGGCTACGATTCAGCAAAATGAAAAACCCTTGAAATTTAGAGATTTTTAATGATTTAAAACTTGTTTCATGCACCCATTATTGAACAAAGCGACACTATAACATCATCAAATAGAAGCTAATTTGATCACATACATAAACGTACATCCATCGCATGAGGACAACTACAAGCGTAAATTGTAGTTGAAGGAAATAGAAAACATAGATATGCAGAATTATAAATATTGTCAAATGTATATAAAATCCATGAAATCCATGACATCAAATGTTACCAAACATGTGTGAAGTTGTAAACAAAAACAAGTCTATGGCTCAGGCTCTAGCTCGGCCTTAGCCTCAAAGTAGTCTGTCTGCCTCCTACAAAGGCATCTAAGGTAGCTCCTGCATGACTGAGAAGCCATAATCTCCACCCGTGAGGTGCCACTGTGATCAACATCAACTGTGTGGGTGCCTGATTGTGCTCTATCCTTCTCTGCCATAGCCACAACCTCAGCCTCTCTGTTTGCCTAGTCAACCCACTCTTGGTTCTCAGTGAAGATAGGATCGGTAGACTCAGTGAGACACTCGGACTCTGGATCAATTTCCGCTAGAGTGATCGGAGAGGAGTTAGTGTCCAAAATCTGCCTGGTCCTAAGATGGAGGTTGTAATGAACAAAGACAAGATGATTCAACCTCTCCACAGACAATCTATTACGTCTCTTCGAGTGGATGTGCTCGAACATGGACCAATTGTGCTCACATCCAGAAGCATTGCATGGGTGACTCAAAATACGGATGGCAATTTTTTGAAGGCTTGGGGTTGTAGGCCAAACATTTGCCACCATCTATCTTAAATAAGGAAGAGAAAAAAAAAATTAGACTCATTTCCAACTTTAAGGCTAGATTATAAAATCAAAATGCATAAGCCATAAACTTAAGAATCTTAAGTTTAACATATATTTCTAGCTGTCTGCAATGCTGTCCAAGAGTCTTTGCACATCTTGCTTGCGAAAATCACCCCTTGTTCATTATTATATGCATCTATCTCATGCACTGTAGTTATCCCATCACTAGACATCTTTTCTAGCACTGTATATAGGCCACTAAGAGCCTCCTCATCTGCCTTGAAGTCATTGCAGAAACGAAATGTCGGATTAAGGATATAAGTTGATGCATGGATGGGCCTGTGAAGTTGGTTTTGCAAATCTCCTATCAAGTATCTCCCAAATGGGGCCATACTTATCCTGAACTCCTGCATATATGGATCTAATGGCCTCCTTGGCCCTATCCATGCCCTCATATATGTAGCCCATAGAGGACTTCTCCCCATCAACAACTTGTAGGAGAACTCCTAGGGGCTCAGTGTCCTACAGATAATGTTAAGCAAAAACAATTAAGTCACAAGTGTGCATGAAAATAAGGAAAATTGCAAAGTTGCAAACAAAACAAAAATATGCATATAAATTAAAATTAAATGCTAAATGTTAAATTGTCAAAATTTACCTGCATGACCTCTGCACAAGGGGTCCAAAAACCTGGCTCATCAAAAATGCAATCTGCCACATCCCTCCTTGCAGTGGTTGTAGCATAGGATGACGAAGTCCACTCCCCACCAACAAACATGTGCATCAAAGGTGCCTTTGATTTCATCAAGGATTTTAGTGTGAGTAAATTTGAGGCAAATCTCGTGATACAAGGACGAGCCAATTCCTTTTTCCCATGTATTGCCTCATAATGCTAAGGACCAATGTATGATGTAGACAAATTTGCAAATGTTTTTGGCCCTTTCAACGCATGCTTTCACCCATTCAAGCTTACCAATATCCTCCAACATGAGGTCATTGGAATGGGCCGCACATGGAAACCAAAAAAATTTAGGGTGCCTATCCATCAAAAGTTTAATTGCAACAATTGTAAATTAATTAGAAATTTAGATGTATTAAGAAAATTTTAAATAAATTCTTAGATGCCTCTCCATCAAATTTAAAAAGTTAAAAGTTTACCTACAGCAACATAACTTGCTGCATTATCCTACACATTTTCTTCCCCCACCTCACGTATGACTTCCTCAATAGCCTCACATAAGTATGTGGCATTTTTTACATGTGAGGAAGCATCAATGGACTTCAAGAACATGGTGGCTCCTAAAAATAAAGCAAAGTAATTACCAATTATCATGGATCAATTAACAAATCAAAATTTAAATTATTCAATGCATTTAGGGAAGTAGAATGATCAATCACCTCCGTTGGAAACAAGAAAATTTAGGAGTGTTCTATTCCTCCTATCCATCCAATCATTTGTCATGATGGTGCAATCCTTTTGGCTCCAAGACTATCGACGGTCCTCTAGCTCAACTTTCATGTCCTCAACCATTTCTAACAAGAGGGGGCCACTTAACTCATGATCAGTAAGGGCTTTAAACCTTGGCCAACAAATGGTTACGGAATCTACCATGCCTTGCGAGTAAGGAGACCTGTCACAAATAGATTATGATTAGACAAAACAGAGCTCAACTTCAAATTTTCAAACTTTCAAACTATAAATTTTAAAATTTAAACTTAAAACAATCAAATAAAAAAAGAATTACCTGGCTGCAATAAATGGAATGTTGCAAAAGTACCAAAACTTGCAAATTTGTTTTCTTGTAGCATCATGAACTTCATTGTTCCAACTCATGCTCTCAAGCAAGGGTTGTGCCCCAGGAGTAGTGCATGGCACAAAAAAACTATCCAACTTGGATTGCCAAACTCTAGGGCCAAAGGTAACAATGCCACTAGGAGGAGCAAAAGCAGAAGCACTAGGATGAAAGGGAGGCATCGTAGAACCCTCTCCAACATAGCTTGCAGATGTGGATGCGGATGAATTGGAGCCAATAGCACTTAACTCATTCAGTTGTCTCTTCCTAGTTTCATTTTCTTGTTCATGTGTTTCTAATTGAACATAACATAAACGATTTGCCTCAGAAGTTTGTTTTTTACATATCTCAATATCATGGCTAGGTATGGCGGCAATATGGTATTTAAATCTATTGATACCACCAAAATTAATTTCTTTACAAAAAAAATATTTTATTTGATTTTTTTGTCTATCAGGAAACTCTTTAGTATATTTCCAAGCCTCATCTTTTTTAGGCATTGTGAAAAATGAATATTTTTAAAACATGAAGGCTGATGCAATAAGATAATTTTATAAAGTTATAAACTAATAAGAGAAATCAGCAAACCCTACATTTTTTTAAGAAAAAATTGTAAATACATGTTTACAATTTTTTTCTAAAAAAAATGTAGGGTTTGTACTTTGCTATTATTCTACTTCTCTCATTGAAGTATGTAATTTATATTTTACTAGAAAACATTCAAGATTTGGAAAGTTAAACAAAAAAAATTTAACAAACAAATGAAAAATCCGTTAACATACCAAAAAAACCAACAAAATCTACAAAATTTAACACTTACCTCATTCAAATGAGTTGAGAAGTCTTTCTATGGACTCCTTCATGCTCTCAATGCAAACCTATGGCCTCCCGATTGTGATTTGTAGTCTCCTTGATGCTCTTCTTGCCTACTGGTTGCAAACCTATGACCTCTAGTTTTCCTTCCTCTCTCTCACTTTTCCTCTCTTCTTCTCATAACAAGCAAATAGAATGCCTTTTAGGGTAAAATGAAAAAGATATGCAAGAAAAAGAAGGGAAAAAACTTTTGTTTTTAATGTTTTTTGCTTGAGCAAAATGTTGGCCGACGTGCACGAGTCATACTCGCTGGCTCGGCGAGTCATGAGTTGTGTCTTGCCAAGTCATGTTGCTGAGTCATCATGACTCGTTTACCTCTCCTCGGCTCGCCGACTCGGAAAACTCGCACAACTCACGGTGAGTTTAGAAACTTTGGTCTAGATGCCCCACTATCCATATACCAAGCATTCCTTAGAATTGTGTTGGTAGAAAGACAAGATACCATTGAGAAGTCTTTCTCAAACTTGGCAGCAAACTTGTCCATATAAATGTTTGCAAATGTTGCCACTTCCTCTGTTGTTGCTTCCCTTTAGGCTTTGGCCTTGTTTGGACATTTTGATGCATAATGATTGAATTTATGACAAATGAAGAACTTATTTTACTCAAGTCCTATCCTAGCTTTGAGAATGAATCCTCATCTTTTTCCTTACCCTTTTTGGACATTTTCCCTTTTTTTTTTTTCGTTTACCCAAAGAGGGCTAAATTACTATCAACGTCATTTTTGCTACCTTATGACTCCACACAAGTTTCCTCCTGAATAGACTCATCCCACAGTCTTTTGTAAGAGGGGAGATTCTCTCGGGCATAAATATCTTGTACAAATGCTTGTCGTAAAGATGATAAATCATTCGATGCCAAGTTCTATAGCTTTGCATTTGCAATCGGCTTCCCAACTGCTACAAGTTGGTCACAAAACTGTGTGACCTTCATCAAGTAATTGGTAGCAGTATCTGATTTAGTTGTCTCTATGGATTTGTGTTTGTTTTGCAATATCATCTTTCTGTTAATGTTCTCACTTTGGTAAAGATTAACTATAGTGTCAAACATCTCCTTGGCTGTTTTCTTTTTAGATTAATGAAGAATCAAATGATCCTTTACTGCAACCATGATCATCTGCTTGGCCTTTAGCTCTTTCTTTTTATGTCTTGCCAATAGCTGCAATTTGTATGTAGGTGGTTGCACCTCATCATTTATGATATCTCAGAGCTCATTCTCTTGCAACAAAAAAGTCACCTTGACTTTCCAAGGCAAGAAATTTAATGCACCTTCCAATCTATCCTCAAATTTGCAGCTGGCAGATGCCATTAAATTTTATTATTTTTCTTTTAAGAAAATTCCTGGATCTAGAAAAATAAATCTTACTCAAAAGATTTTGAAAAAATATCTATAAATTCTCCCTAGCTGTTGGTGGTTTGCAAACCTGGATTATCACTATGTAAAATAGCTCCAAAAACCCTAGTCATGGGCACTAAAAAGCCTAATTGTGGGCTCACCATGCAACAACCAAAAAAAACTTGTGACACAATTTTATTACAGCATGATTTTCAGAAGAAATAACCTGGACAAGTGCCATTATTTCTGCAAAACCTGGTGCAAGTAAGGCTTGCACACAACTCAATGGATACAATTATCTAATATGAAGCAGCTTCTTGGGTAATGATGTACTTCATTTAGGTGTCAACCAAGTGACATCTCCTTAGCATGGTTTTGGGGCTGTATGTACAGCAATGGATTCTTAGTGATTTAAATCTTAAAGCTATGTGTAGTAGGAAAGAACTCAAATTTTGCAAACAAGAAAATAAATGCTATGCGTAGGAAAAAAAATTCTATTCAATAACTTCAGCAAATTAGGAGTTAGACAGTAGATGTTGCGGGTTAACAAAGTTGATCTATTAGCTATAATAAACTCGACTGTGATAAACTTGACTATAATAAACGGATTTAACTATATGTGCAAGAATCTGGGCTAATGTGATTGCAGTCCACCTCAAAACGTCCCTAGCTTGGACTAAGTGCACCCTTCTCTTTTCCTATAATGAACTGTTATCTGAATCAGAATATCATAATGCTCATAATACTGGAGTAATAAAAGAAACTCGTATTATCCGAAACTCACAAATTATCTTGACAAAATTTGTTGCATGTGTACAAAATCCACTGTCCCCATATATTGGATTATATATATATATTTCCTCCTACTCTTGTACATTTATTGTGCTTCTACAGCTAATCATCCCATTTATCCCATCACACCCAAGTAGGAGGAGGACATTCTTATTTTAGTAATGATAGTAAAACTAGGAGAGTAGATCTTAGAATGTTAAAGAGGAACATTCCTATTAAGACATTCAAACATGTGCATAGAAAGGAATCCGTTGAAAACTATGAGTGGTTGAGTTGTCTTCATCCTCTGTGATCTTATCTGTCCTGGAGAAATTAGAATAGACATTTTGCTACTTGCTTGAACATTCATCCTTACTGTTGGTGAGGTTCATCCTTGGCTGCAAGGAAGATGTTGGCATGGCTGCACAGCTACATGCATATTGTGGCTACAGGCTATGATCCTTAGTTGTTGTAGGCAGTAATTAGCTCTGCAAAAGTCCTTATTTTAAGATCATCGTCACTAAGATAAAATTTTATGTAATTTTGAAAATAACTAATCTAAATGTGTTTCTCTCCTCTCTATGCAGGTTTTCTGTCAGTTTCACTTTCTAATTAATTTCCTGTTGACAATTTGATGAATGCACACAAATATCGTCCATATCTGACTTATTTTATTTTTATTTGTAATCCGTCAAATTTTTTTCAGAGTTTCCACAACTTTTTGATCTCTTTCATCTCGATCTAGTTAAATGAATCAAACTTGAATTTACTTCCATTCTGTTTCACTTGTCTACTGTTCTTGTTTCGGCTTTTGTACGAACAACATTACTTTAACTTACAGTTACAAAAAATACTTCTTACCAAATTAAGCATAGCTATTGAATTTTCTTGTATAATTTCTAAGCTTCCTACTTCACACGGTATGCTAGTGTTTTATGGTTATTGCATCTCATGTAATGGTATGCTGTCTTGGTATTGGTTGTAACGTGTATGTAACAATAATTTGACTAGTGGTGAACTTTTCAGGACATTGCTGGTGATGACATTTCCCGTGACATGAGTACATATGTTGGGCTGCTTGCTGTCTTTGGTTTATTGGTAAGATGTTCTAATGCACGAGATAGTTATCTCGCAGATCTATGTGATGATTTCATAATATATTATTGTTCTTGTTAGTTGCATGCTATGACATAATATTCTTAACCCAGCAAATTCATCGGTTTACATAAAAAAACTAAAAGTGATTTTTAATTTGTTTATGCCAATTAGTTTCTACAATTATGTATCTACAGCTCACCAACTATAGTAAAATAAGAATCTCTACAAACTTTGGAAGGTATGACCAGAGTCCCATGATAAAATATTTCAAGCTAATTAGAGGAGTTCTGCAAATATGATTTTTGGTTTTCAATCATGAAGAATTTCCACGTTTTTGATGCCTGTGTTGACTTACGCTGCATACAAAATTGAAACTCCTTATCCCCTTACATGAAAGTATGTTCTCATCTTTTGAATATTTTTTAACTTTCTATATTAATGTTCAGCTAGTCATTAGAACAAGCTGAGATAAGTAATTTTGTAGTGGTTTCATTTGTCTTATCTTTGTAATTTCACCATTTTTATCATTATGCATTTAATCTTTACAAAACTATATATCCTGATAATATGTCTTATCTACATCAAACACATTAATATTATCTCTATGTTGAGGCACATGCTTTGCTCAAATTTAAAATTCCGAACTATCAAACTCAAAAAGCTTGACATCATTAATTTGAAATTTCCATCTTTATTGTTCCCTGCTTTACCTTGTTCTAGCAAGCAGGGTTGGTGTTTGTTCAATATGATTTGTAGTACTCCAATTTCTCTCTTATGATATCACAGATCTGAGCTGCATCTTTTCTCACATCTATTCTGGAAATTTTAAATAAATTGTACCCTATAAAGATTGTTTGAATGGAGGACTTATCTACATAAAACTCATATTGTTCTGGTACTTAGGTTCAGATCTCCAGTACAGTATGATGAATGACTGCAAACTAAAAATCCTTTTTGATTGGTGCATTACATTGCAAATGCTTCTTAGATTTTCTCTTTCTTCGTTAGCACTATATCATTTGCGAACCCACGTGAATTTACATTAGGTGTTAAAAGTGAAACATCTGTGCCTGTTTACAGAAAATATAACATAATAGCTTCATTTTGGCTTGGTTCAATCATATAAATTTTTGCCCTTACATTTTGAGAGAGGGATTCAGAATCTGTCTATCTTTACTGAAGTGTTTTTTTGTTGTAGGTATATATCATATCATACTCTCTCGGAATTGGACCAGTCCCATGGATAGTCCTGGGAGAGGTTGGTATCATTAACTTGTACAAAGATGTGCTTGGATTTTTTTTATATGATAGATTCTGGGCTTTCGTGTATTTTAGTAAAACATGAACTTCATCATGTTAATAAATAAAATGGTTGTAAAGGTGAAATATGTATTATCATGCTTACGAGCCCTCTTTTTTTATATTCAAATCACGGCGATTGGTTCAAGAGTAAATGTGTGTTATTTATGAAATCGAATATTCTCCTAGTTTTAACGACTGACCTCTGAAAAGACCAATCATTTATAAAACTCATTATTTAGTCCTTTTCTATTTGTTTTGTAAACAAAACAATCATATATGCCCTTCTCTCTGCATGGATACTGGATTGCTTTACTTGCGCAATATTAATAATGACAGTTTATTCCTCTGCAGATTCTTCCTGCTCGTGTAAGAGGCACCGCGGGGAGCTTGGCGAATCTCATAAGCTGGTTTAGTGCTTGGGTAGTCACTCTGACATTCAATTTCCTTCTTGAATGGAGTGCTGCAGGTCATAATCCTTTGTGCAGATTTTTTCCCAATTTGTTAGTCTTAGCTCATTCAGACTGAAATTATTTATGAGATTTTAACTGAAGAGCTCAATTTGTGGAATTTGATATTCATTTTCATTTACAAACCAAGATCTCTGCAATTGTAGGCAGATAGGATCCACCTTTCTCAATATTAGTAATAAAAGCACCTATATAATTTATAGGCAGAAGCCAATGAGGTTTTCCTATGCCACGTATATCCTGCTATGGCGCAGAGTCCAACAGAATGTCTAAAACGAATCGTTTGCTTTAATGTGTTAACTTTTATCACTGTTATACAATTCAATGCCTAGTTCACTTTGCTAGAAATCCTAGTTTATAACTTGAAAATGTTTTTAGAGTGGTATAGAGAAGAAACTCTTCTATTTTCCATGAGGGAAGAAACTCGGTCCTTTAGTTGAGAGTGTGTTTGCTTTTATTCACATTGCCATTTTTAGACAGCTGCATTAACACAAGAGAGGTCCAAACAGGCAAAAGAACACTGTAATATTTGTAGCCTCTCCAATTACATGTTCCACTGGTTAATATCTCAACTAATAATGAATTTTTTATCCATGCAGGTTCCTTCTGGATATTTGCAGCTATATGTGTCAGCAATGTCATATTTGTTGCATTTTTTGTACCAGAAACTCGGGGGCAAACTCTTGAGAAGATTGAAGCATCATTCAACTAATTTGTGTATAGAGAATGACTTCCTGTACATAATGTCCTTTTGTTGGGAATGAAGACGGTGTGAGGCTCGTGAATCTTCTTCAGAAAGCACATGTGTCAAGAGATTGGCTTTCGAAGATATTTGACTACTCAAAAGCACGGGATTCAAAATCAATTCCAACAGCTTAAATTTCCAGTCATGAAGCCACATAACTGCAACTCTTATGGGGGCGTTGTTGTTGTATAAAGGGCTTTTCGTGCCATTGTATTTCATGTTAAGCTCAAATTTTGAATGTTAGAGGTACTGTTATTGTTCCTTTTTTGAAATTCCATCCTCAAAATATCATTATTTTTAATCTTTTAATTTCTAAACCTTTTGATGACAGATGCCTGCTAATATTTCCACTGGCTCAAATCCAGAAAATTCTACTCATGAAACTAGTGAACCGATTCAATTTCAATGTTAAATTTTTAATCTTTTATGTTTTACAAAAATATTAAAATAAGCTCGAATTGTTAAATGCTATATTGAAAAAAATAACTCATCTTTAAAAAAAGAGAAGAAAAGGAGCAAGCTGCCGAAAGAAATATACGGTATACTAATGTTCGCAAATGATACAAGATCAGTGAGCCTGTAAAAATACAAAGAGCATATAAAAAATAAAAGGTTTAACACTCTCCAATGAAACTCTAAAAGAAACTGGCAAAATTGGGTTTCCTTGGCTCTTCCTATTGCAACACTTAACAAATTCATTCAGTAATATAAATTTATCGATTGATTATTCAACAAGACACACATCATACAATTTATTTGCACAAATTTAGAAGGAATATCATACTTGCACTAGACATCACATCTATTAGAGTATGTACGACTGTTTAGGGGATAATCATAGCAGAAATTAACTCACCGGCGGCATTAGTTTTCATGTATATTTGAAATCTATCTGTCAGACATTTACTTTTCCAAGCTAATACATTTGAAGTTGTGTTTTATTCATTTTTTAAGTTCCTGCCATGGCAGGAAACTATTGCGAAATTTAGAGTAATAGGTTCCAGAATGCTTTAAATTTTTAATTCTTAATGAGATTAATTAATTAAGTTTTAAACTGACACTTTAATCTAAGAATGATCATCAAGTTTTGATGAAATTCAATTTGATATGTTTGATACTATTCATAGATATAGCTTTAAACTGACACTTTAACATGCTGCATTCAGAGCATTAAAAAAATGAAAGAACAGTTTAAAAACTATTGAATTATGGAGTATTTGAAGTAGCAAGTCTGAACTTCAACTAAACTTTTAAATTCTAGATGTAAATCTAAAACCAATGAATGTTTCTTTTGTTTGTGATATAGTATGAATGGTCTATTTTGTTAAGTCATTATTGCACAGATCCCTAGAATGTATATCCACATTTCTCTTGCTAACATTGGTTACATTGTTCGGACCTTGGAGTGAACAATAAAGAAATTTAAGGCATAAGGAAGCAAAAACAATGTGGGAGAAAAGTGGTTGTGCTAGACCCTAAGGGCCACCTCTTTGAGAGGGGTAGGCAATTAGGGGAAGGAAAGTGGAAAGGGGGTAGGATATGAAGGAGTCCCTAGAAAGATGCAACTGTTCAAATGGGTAAGAAGAATAAATGTTTCATGAGTCAAAACTAATGAACATTTGAAGATTTTTTGCTTACTCTGAATCCACCATTCTTCCCAGAAATGCATCAAAACATGCATCAAGATCATCCACACAATAATGATCAAATGTTTCTATGCGACAACCAATGAGTGTTTATAAATATAGGGGAATTATTGCCCAAGAGCCAAAAGGACAATTTGGCTAAGTACAAGATTGACCACATGGCTCTCTCCAAATTTAACCACCATCAGGGTTATATATATATATATATATATATATATATATATAACGGCGTAGTCATTTTACGAATGTTACAACACCGCTCATTCTCACATTAAGCAATATAAATCAAATCAATAACGTCATCACTCATAACTAAAACATTAACTATCTCTACTCATTATTTTAAGCATCATTAAGCATAATTAACTAACATTAACTAGCAATGTTCACTATTCTAGCATCGAGAGAATATATATATATATATATATACTTAAATACATCAAATTAACAACATTAACCATGGTAAACATCATCCGCAATGCAATATATCATTAAATCTCTAACTTGCAACAATATTAGTAATCTCATAAAGCATAATGCACATCAAGACCACTGAATACATAAGAATAGCACAAAATGGTAGTACAGTAGATCATATCAACTTAAGAGCATTTTTTAGTTTTGATGCCAAAAGACCATCTATAAAGATATTAATGCATCCAGTCATCATGATATAACATCATGACACCTACTAACATACACATCATGCATATATGATCACTATTGAATCACCTGAATAATCAACTACTCGCATCAACAATGATATCATATGGAAAAAAGAATATATCAATAATTGAATGCATCAAAAACAAAATGCACAACATCAAAAGATTAGTCACGAATCACCACACAATAAAATCCAAGAGTCGAGCTCAAATCAAAAGAATAAACACATAACAAGATGCAACCACAATATGCACTTAAGACCATGCTGATACAATTACACTCTAAACTTAGTAGGTATGTGCACCATGAATACCACAATCTTATTGCCTATACCCTACTATAGGTGTGGATGTTGGAGCATATCATGTGCACTAGGCTAGTAGGGTTTCTGTTAGGATTAACAAGGCAGAAATAACAATTATGTGCAAATATAACTAATATCAGAAAATAATAAACCACACAGAATAGAACACAAGACACACAAATTTAACGTGGTTCACCCAATCCCTGGGCTACGTCCACCAACAGCGAGTCCAATATTATTATTATCCAGTGATTAGAACCTGATTACAATCCGTAATCCCTTACAGCCAATTCTGCCGCAAGTACTAAAATCATACATAATGAAAATCCCTAACCCTAAGCCATATTATACAATATTTTCCCGCTTTAGGGTTAGAATGAGTTATAAGTAAGCGAGGTCGGGAGGAAAAGTGTATAGTACTTTCCTGGATAGTACTTTACTGATTAGTCACCACAAGCTAACAATCTCCCACTTGGTGACTGATCAGTATCCACACTATACTAAAAAAACCTCCCACTTGGAGACTGATCCTGTAGCAATACCGCTACCCACATGAGGCCCCCACTGAATTGAACCACCTTGGACTCAGCTGTTCCTTTATTTTGTTCAGTCTAGAAGACCAACTGAAGCTGAACATGAGTTCAACTTCTCCCTTGTTACTACCTTTGTAAACATATCTGCTGGATTATCATCGGTATGAATCTTTTCCAGCCTTAACTGTCCATCATCCAAAACTGATCGAATGAAATGGTACCGCAACTGTATGTGTTTTGTCTTTGAGTGCAAAGCAGAATTCTTTGCAAGATGAATGGCACTTTGGCTATCTGTATGTAGAAAATTATCCTTTTGTGGATGTCCCAATTCTTCCATGAAGAATTGAAGCCATATCATCTCCTTGGCTGCCTCGGTAGCAGCAACATACTCTGCCTCTGTAGTGGATAAAGCAACCACCTTTTGTAGTCGAGAAATCCAACTCACTGTTGTCCCACCAATAGTAAATATATAACCTGTAGTACTTCGCCTGCTATCTATATCTCCTGCCAAATCTGAGTCAACATAGCCTTGTACAATAGTAGTAGAACCCCCAAAGTGTAAACACTTACTGGATGTGCCTCTCAAATATCTGAGAATCCATTTGACTGCATTCCAATGCTCAATACCAGGGTTACTCATATAACGGCTAACGACTCCCACTGCGTGTGCAATATCTGGCCTAGTACATACCATAGCATACATTAAGCTCCCTACAGCTGAAGCATAAGGTACCTTAGACATTTTAGTCTCTTCTTCTAGTGTCTTGGGACACATATCCTTAGTCAATTTCAAATGACCAGGCAAAGGTGTGCTGACAACTTTGGCATTTTCCATAGAGAAACGTTGCAACACCTTCTCAATATAATCAGCCTGAGATAGAGACAATTTCTTATTGTTCCTATCTCTACAAATTTTTATACCAAGGATTTGTTTTGCTGCCCCCAAATCCTTCATAGCAAAAGATTTTGCTAACTGTTGTTTCAACCCCTTAATGTGATCCATGTTAGACCCAGCTACAAGCATATCATCAACATATAAACATAAAATAATGTAGCTGTCATCATCCAACCTCTTAAAATAAACACAATGGTCAGAATGACACCGACTATATCCATGCCTATTCATAAAAGTGTCAAATTTAATATACCATTGCCGAGGTGCTTGCTTCAAGCCATATAAACTTTTCTGCAATCTGCACACCAAATTCTCCTTACCCTTGACCTCAAATCCTTGTGGCTGAACCATATATATTTCTTCATCCAAATCACCATGAAGAAAGGCTGTTTTAACATCAAGCTGCTCTAAATGCAAATCTTCAGTAGCCACAATACTTAAAACAGTACGAATAGAAGTCATTTTAACAACTGGAGAAAATATCTCATCAAAATCAATACCATGTTTCTGTGCAAATCCTTTTACGACTAATCTGGCTTTAAATCTTTTCGTACCTCCATCCTCTTCTTTGATCCTGTAAACCCATTTATTCTGTAAAGCCCTTTTACCTGCAGGTAACTTACATAAATCTCATGTTTGATTTTTCAGCAAAGAGTCCATTTCATCTGTCATTGCAGACTCCCACTGAAGCTTTGTATCCACCTGCACAGCTTCATTATAACATTCAGGTTCACCAGCATCTGTTAACAGAATAGAATACAAAGATGGAGAAAATCTTTCTGGAGGTCTACTTAGCCTTGTTGACCGTCTAACACTCACTGGGGTGTGTGGTATTTGTTGTTGCTGTTGTTGCGGAGCATAAGGAACTATTGGAACATGAACTTGTGGAGTATCATCCAGTACTACATAGTCATTTTCTTTCTTCTCATGCTGCAACAACAGATCTTTGTACAATACTTTCTCATTGAATATGACATCCCTGCTTCTTACAATTTTATGATTTTCAAAATCCCAAAGCCTATAACCAAATTCATCAATGCCATACCCAACAAATACACATTTCTTTGACTTAGCTTCCAGCTTGGTTCTATTTTCAGAATCTATAAGTGCAAAAGCTTCACAACCAAAGGTTTTGAGAAAAGAATAACTCACCTTCTTACCACTCCATGCTTCCTCTGGAATACCACAGTCCAAAGGAGTAGAGGGGCCTCTATTGATTAAATAAACAGCAGTGTTCATTGCCTCTACCCACATATTTTTGGGCAGCCTAGCATGCAACCTCATACTCCTTGCACGCTCCATTATTGTCCTGTTCATGCATTCAGCCACTCCATTTTCTTGTGGAGTCCTTGGTACAGTTTTCTGCCTACGAATACCATTAGAGGAACAATATTCTTCAAATTCTGTGCTGCAATACTCACCACCATTATCAGATCTGAGACATTTTAACTTTTTACCAGTCTCATTCTCAACCAAGCATTTCCATTTCTTAAAAGTTTGAAATACATCAGATTTCTGTCTAAGGAAATAAATCCATACTTTTCTTGTTGCATCATCTATAAATGTAACATAATACAAAGAGCCACCAAGGGAAGATACCTGAGCTGGTCCCCATACATCTGTATGCACAAGCTCTAATCTCTCATTTTTCTTTTCCTTCTCACTCTTCACAAAACTAACTCTCTTTTATTTTCCATAAACACAACTTTCACAGAAATCCATATTGACACATTTCAGACCAGGTAAAACTTTCTTTGAATGAAGTAATTTCATACCTTTTTCACTCATGTGCCCGAGTCTGTTGTGCCACAGTGCTGTGTCAGAATCTACAGCAATAGTTTGATGTTCTTCCTGCTCAACTGCAGCCACTGTTCCTGAACATTCATTATCTTCTGAAACAATTAAAGTAGAAGGAACAGTATGACCTGTACAAAGATATAAGGTGCCTACTTTCACACCTGTTGCTACTACTAAGGAACCTTTTGAAACCTTCCAATTTTTATCATTAAAAGTAACTGTGCAACCCTCATCACCCAGTTGCCCTGCTGAAATTAAATTCCTACTCAGCCTTGGAACATGTCTTACCTCTTATAGTAGCCAATGATTCCCATTCTGCAACTTAATCTTAATTTTTCCCTTTCCAACAATCTGACAGGGTTCATTATCTCCTAAATAAACTAGCCCAAAATCTCCTTGGACATAATCAACAAAATAACTTCTATGGGGTGTAGCATGAAATGAAGCCCCAGAATCTAAAACCCATGAATCATCAATACTTTCTAAGGACAAGAGCAAAGCATCCTCCTCGGATTTGTTACTTACCACATTTGCCTCCTTGTTTCCATCATTTTTGTCTCTTTGATCTTTCTTCCGAGACCAACAATCTTTCTTCTTATGACCTGGTTTTCCACAGTACCAGCAATCATTTGGCCCTTTAGATTCGGACCTCTTTCCCTTTGATTTTCCTCTTGATTTTCCACGATTTCCAGAGTTGTTTCCTCTATCTCTTGTTCTGCCTCTGCTTTCTGTGTTCAATACACTACCCGATGTGGATGCCCCTGAGCTTTTCCTACGAATTTCCTCACTTAATATAACACCAATAACATCATCATACTTTAGGGTATTAGAACCAGAAACAGAATTACTAACAGCCATTACCAAGCCATTCCAGCTTTCTGGCAAAGAACACAAAATCAAGAGAGCCCTAACCTCTTCATCAAAAGTAATTTTAACTGAGGTTAATTGACTTGTAACTGTATTAAACTCATTCAAATGATCAGTAACTGATCCACCTTCTACCATTTTCATATTAAATAAACGCTTCATAAGAAATACCTTGTTTGAAGCTGAAGGCTTTTCATACAACTTCGCTAGGGTTTCCATCAGATCTTTAGCTGTCTTTGCTTCAGTAATATTGAATGCCACCGATTGTGCCAGGCATAGACGAATACTCCCCAGTGCCTTCCTATCCAAAATATCCCAATCCTCCTGAGACATTGATTGCTCTTTCTTGGCTACTCCCTCTAATGGCCGCCATAGATCCTTCTGATAGAGATAATCCTCCATTTGCATCTTCCATAACTGGAAGTTCTACCCATTAAACTTATCGACCTTCAGCCTACCCTCATCTGCCATTTCTCCCACTTAACCAAGAGACTCTCCCACTAACTCGTGAGACCTGCTTCAGAGAATGGATGAAAGAACGAACGAAATAACCTCGCTCTGATACCACTTATTAGGATTAACAAGGCAGAAATAACAATTATGTGCAAATATAACTAATATCAAAAAATAATAAACCACACAGAATAGAACACAAGACACACAGATTTAACGTGGTTCACCCAATCCCTGGGCTACGTCCACCAACAGCGAGTCCAATATTATTATTATCCAGTGATTACAACCTGATTACAATCCGTAATCCCTTACAGCCAATTCTGTCGCAAGTACTAAAATCATACATAATGAAAATCCTTAACCCTAAGCCATATTATACAATATTTTCCCGCTTTAGGGTTAGAATGAGTTATAAGTAAGCGAGGTCGGGAGGAAAAGTGTACAGTACTTTCCTGGATAGTACTTTACTGATTAGTCACCACAAGCTAACAGTTTCCATAGCCTATTGAAAACTATTTACCATGGGCCCATGCATATCCACTTGACAAGATGAGTGGAGATTCAGAGAACTCATGTTTTGGAGGCTCATTATAGACTACCTAGGAGAAGGAGACATCATCTGGAAGTCGTATTGGGGCATGGCTACATGGGGCAACAATAGGGAGTGACTAGCACAAATACAACATGATTGCTTCCTAGCCTACTTCCATAACTACACAGTGGTCCCCTATTACTAGCAACAATGTATGCAATAGTTTAGAAAGGTGTAAATGATACCTATGTTAGGTGATCTTGAATGTCACACGACCACATTCAGAGGGTGGTCCCACAATAGTGTGTCCCACTTTTTGGCCAACTTTGACATGGAGATCAACATTTTGAGAAAAAACTTCACTTTCGAACACCTGTTGCCACAAAACTATTAGGAACTTGAAGATGATGTAAAATAGAGTCCTTTAAAATTTTCTTTCTAGTTTCTAAATATATTTTTTTTAAAAAAATTAAAATTTATTTAGATTCATTTTTCCTTCTCCTTCGAAAAGTGGTTTGCGTGAAAATACTGTGTTTTTAAAGAGTTACTGTCACTTGGATCAGTATAACTTTTTTTTTAAATATGATAACGATGTAATTCTTTCGAGATTATATTTGTAACTTAAATATCTAAAAGATGCAATTGGTTTTATTTATTTTGGGTCAATATTTCATAGTTTATTAAGTTATAAAGTGACAGTAATTGTAATTTAGACATAAGGTCACTTGGATAGCTCTAACTTGATCTCTGTATATCGAAATTTATTTTTTCTTTTTTTTCATAGAAAGGTAACACACGTACACTTTTCCTACATATTTTTCATAAAAAAAAATTGTAATTTACTATTTTCCCGAAGTCTTGAAGAGACAATTTGTTGAATGACCAAACAACCTATGTTTAGTTAAAGTAATATTTAAAAGTGATAATGAACTCAATATGTATTAAAATTATATTCATTAGAAATCTTGTTCCGAATAGCATCATTTGACATCGTATGTTTGAAAAAACCATCTTGTTTGGTCCTTGTCCCAGGCTTGGAAAGATAATTTTTTTGTAGTTCACTTTTTTTCTGAGGGCAAAATTTCAGTTTAGGGGTCTTCGCACAAAGACACTTGAGGGGCTTTGTGCGAAGGGTCTTTGCGCGAAGACCCCTAAGTGAAAAGTCCGACAAAGAAACACCCCGCTGGAATTGTTCCCCAGGGTACTTCGAGCGAAGTCAAACGGCTAGTGATGATTTTGTTTTGTAAAAAAATTAGAATGGTATAAAACTAAAATATTTTGTTTCTATTTTATACCGAATTGCAATAAATTAATTCGCTTTTTCTATTGTTTTTTCTATTATCGATCAATTTTTACAAAGACATTATTTCGAGGAGGATTGTTATTTCTATTTTTTCAAAGGCATAATTTTGGAGAGGAGAAATATTAGATCAAAGTATTTTTTGAAGAAGAGAATTTTTATTGGCGATCTTGTGGAAGACATTTTTTGGAGAAAACAAATGGGGAACAAGAAAGGAAGACAAAGTAAATCTGCTAGAAAAAGTTTACCCGGTACTGAACAAAGAAATCGTGAAGCTGCATTGACATATTATCATTAAACTAAAGAAGGTGAAAGACAAGCTAAAGTAGGAGGGTCAAGTCAAGTCGAAGAATTGCACATTGAAGAAGGGTCGGGATCACTCCCTACAGAAGCTCAAGCAATTGATGTTGGAGAAGGGTCAAGATCACGTGCTCCTACTGGTATGGATGAACTTTTAAATTTAGCTCAAACTGTAAAGAGAAATATTAATTATAGAAACTTAGATCATTTACTTACAATGGATGTGGAGAATTTGAGATCACTTGCTAATGTTCAACCCTTAAGTCTTGCTAAGAGGAGATCAATGAATATGATAGCAAGAGAAATATTGGCTAAATTTGATAATTTTGAAACACTTGAACAAGCCCAATTGCTTTCAGTTGTACTTATAAACAAAAATTTGGAAGGGGTATTAAAATTATTAGGTATAAACACAACATGAAAGAAGAGAAAAGTTGTTGACATGCAAACTGATATGATTGAAAATCTTTGGAAATGTTTGAACCAGGTAGGGAAGCAATCTTGAACTAAAGATAAGATCATTACAAGAAAAGTTATGTTGACATCCATTATAGGTAACACTATGCTCTGAAAAAGACATATATCTTCAGTTTCATCTCAGTTTGGTTTTAATAGGAAAACAATATCACGATATGTTAATAGGAGAATACTTTTGGATGATAGCACCTTGGAAGGCAATTGGGAAATCATGTGTAGAGCTCCTCGTTCTTATAAGATTGATGAAGGAATCAAGAATTTGGTCACATTATTTTGGAATGATAATACACGTCCTTCATCAAACAGTAGAGATGTTATCAGACATAGAATTTCAGCTAATCAATATGAATATCATATGAAACATTGGTTGGACACAACAGAACATGAAATGTATGTGTCATTTTGTAGTTCATATCCTAATATAAAGATTGGGAAAACATTGTTTGAAAGATTGAAGCCATATTATATCAGAACAAACAAAGTGTTTGAAACTTGTTGTTGTCATTATCATATTGAATTTGATCTCTACTATCATGTTTTTCAAAAGTTTGTAGAAGACACTTATGGTTTTGAAAATGCTCCTCCTATTAGATGAAGTGAGTTTATCTCATCCATTTTATGTGACAAAAGAGATGATGTAGTTGGACAAATAAATTGCATAAAAAGAATATGTCAAACATGTGTTGATTTGTCTCTTTTTCTTTTGAAAAATGAAAATATTGATGTAACAAAGATTGTAAATTGCAAGAGTTACAAATATGTAAAGAATGAAACAAAATTTGGGAAAGAATCCAAAAGGTTAGAATGTGTTGAAGAGGAGATAAATGTTGGAGTATTTATGAAAAAATTTAAAAAATTGATTCAACCCTACATTCATCATGCTTTTTTTGCAAAGTGGCAAGCACAATAATTCCAAACACTGAGAGGCAATTTCCCACTTGGAACTATTGTATCAGTTGTTGATTTTGTAGAAAATTATTCCTTTGTTCATCAAAAGGCAATTTAGTCAGAATACTATTTTTTAGAGAAAATTACTATTATGGTACATGTGTGTTATCGACACACACAATTAGATTTGGATGGTATTCAGAGCACATTTGAAGCATGGGTCATCAAGAAGGAATATCATTTTTATATAAGTAATGATAGAGAGCATGATATTCATTATGTAGAACACTGCTTCAAGATGTTTTTTGCAAATTTGAAAGAAAGAGGTATAAAAATTGATAAACATTATGTTTGGTCAGATGGATGTGCTGCACAGTTCAAATCATCGAGACCACTTTATGCACTATGCAGATATCATCGTAATGAAAACATACCACCTATCTAGAGTTTCTTTGAGAGTGGACATGGAAAAGGTGAACATGATGGTGCTAGAGCTTACATCAAATGTGTTATACAAAAGTATCAAATCAATTATAAGGGATTTCATATAAAAGAGTTCATATAAAAAATGTACATGATGTGGTTGAATGGTGCAAGACACATTTCATGCCAAATGAGAATGACACGTCATCAGGATTGACTCAAGCGGTGCCACATAAAAAATTTTGGGAGATAAAAGGTATGCACACATTTTTAAATTATTTGAAAGTGTTTAAATTTTTTACGTATTCTTTATTCAAATCATATTTATAGAATGAATTATATATGCATTTTTTCATGTGTGGATAGAAAAATTATGCATGGTTGCAATAGGATAGAAAAGATGTGATCTTTGCATTCAATTATGAGTATGAATTATCACAATTGAATGTTGAACACTAGGGACTACTCATGCTTTTGTTGTCACTGCATTGCTGACAATTATGAAGAATGCATCAATCAAGACCATGGATATGTAGGTGCATGGAATCCAGTGCCACTAGTTGTTACTGATACATTTGATAGAGATGAAGATGAAAACTTTGATGATGTCCCTTTGATTTTTACTGATTACGATCATATCTTGAGATTGGTCAAAATTGGTAAGTATATATATTTCACATTATATGGTCCATTGAACTGCATGTATAGATAGATAGATAGATAGATAGATCTATAGAATAAACTAAGTAAATTTTAAGATCTCACACATGTATATATAAATTTATTGTGCGGGAGATGTCTTTGCAGTGATTATTGAGCGTGGAAATGTAGAAGGAGTTGGTTATTATTTACTGTGTTGTACTGCAGAGAGGATGAAGTTACTTGAACCCGAAGAAAGTGATGGAATGTTGTTCCCCGTAGGTTTGTACATGCTTTACATCAATATATTGAACTCAATTTGTAAATTTTAAATTTCAACCTTCTAACAAATTTTAAATTTAGTTTGTTTAAATTTATATTGTTAAAATTTGTGACCTGCAGGTTTAGTTGTTTTAAAGAGAGCATATTTCAAGAAAATCAAAGTAATTCAACATGGTATTCACTTTGTTGATTACCAACCAAACAATAAGGTGTTTCAATATAGTCACCTAGTAATTGCCACATCCATTTGTCTCCATCCAGTTAAATCTCAACATGGACGTCGTAAGTGGAGACTAGATAGTGAGGATCATGAGACAATATTATATGTTCTCCATGAAACGTCTGAACCACTTGATTTTGTCTAAAAAGTATAATTTGACTATAATTTGAGTATAGTTGGACTATAATTTGTTGATATATGATGGACCTATTTGATGGTTCAATGGTTTTAATATATAGAATTTTATGTATGCTTTTATATATGTATGATTGTATACATGTATGGTTTTATATGTATACTTTGATTATTCAATGATTTTTATAGATTGCATATTAGTTAAAGATTTTATGTATGCTTTGATTATTCAATGATTTTTATGATACGTATTGTCCATTACTTACATGTAAATTAACTAGTTATTTTTTATTATATTAATTCTAGATCCCCTTCCCCTTAAGACTTCCCCTTAAGATTGCTTATTAGTTAAAGATCCCCTTAAGACACTAAAAAATGATGAAATTAGTTAGATTACTTATGACATGTGTTAGTTCTAGAATGAGTTAGAATAGTTATTGTCCATTAGTTACATGTATTAACTAGTTATTTTTTATGATATTAATTCTAGATCCCCTTAAGATTGCTTATTAGTTAAAGATCCCCTTAAGACACTAAAAAATGATAAAATTAGTTAGATTACTTATGACATGTGTTAGTTCTAGAATGAGTTAGAATATTTATTGTCCATTATTTACATGTATTAACTAGTTATTTTTTATGATGTTAATTCTAGATCCCCTTAAGTCCTACCCTTAAGAGCTCCACTTAAGATTGCTTATTAGTTAAAGATCCCCCTAAGACACTAAAAAATGATGAAATTAGTTAGATTACTTATTACATGTGTTAGTTCTAGAATGAATTAGAATAGTTATTGTCTATTAGTTACATGTATTAACTAGTTATTTTTTATGATATTAATAAAATTTAATCAACTGAAACCATCTAATCAACTGAAACTATCTAATCAAATCATACTATCTAATCAAATGAAACTATCTAATCTAATCAAATGAAACCATCTAATCAAATCATATCATCTAATCAAATAAAACCATCTAATCAAATTATATATCATCTAATCAAATGAAATCATCTAATCAAATCATACCATCTAATCAAATGAAACCATCTAATCAAATCATATTATCATCTAATCATATCATATAATCAAATGAAATTATCTAATCAAATTAAACCATCATAAATCTATATAATGTCAAATCATAAATCATCTATGTCTAGAGGTCTGGATAGCATATAAATATATGTCTCGAATCATAAACTAAAAATATCAAACATATAATAATGACATATATAATGAGTCTCAAATCAAAGATCTGTGCAACATGTCCTAAACTAGGGAGTCATCTAGGCACATGTGAACAGAGCGACCCTCTGACCGACTGCCATGAGCATCCTCTGGCTGTGAGGCAGCAACTGATCCCTGCGAATATAAATGCATGTATATAATAACAATGTAAAATACTTAAAATATATTTTAAATGCATGTTTAAACTTATTTTTTTTTAAAACTTACTTGACCACTACTAGGTGTCACATATGTTGAATCTCTCTTATGAAGAGCATCCTCTAGCTGTGAAGCAACAACTGACCCCTGCAAATTTAGTACAATAGTTGGTTATATACATGTGCATAGTATATATTATGTAAAGTACTTGAAATATATAAATAAATGTGTACAAGTGTACACATGCATGCTTAAACCTACATATATCTAAAACTTACCTAACCACTAGTAGCTGTCACATCTACTAGATCTCTCATATGAAGATGCCCGAGCCCACACTAGAGGTAACATGCTCTGCTAAGTTTGCCTGCAAAATATTATACATTGAACAAAATTCAATACACACATCTACAATTAATTGTTCACTAAAACTCCTAAGAAAGGAGAAAAGAAAACTGTTTATACCTGGGTCTTAGGAGCAAGAAGATCATCAGCGCGTTGCACCATCATATCATCAACTGAAATTTCATCACCTACACCACCTTTAGTCCTGAACCTCTCTAGTAATGATGAGTGTAGGGGTGACACTAGTTGTGAGGGGAGTGATGTAGAGCCTAAACCATCAAGATGCAATAACATATCCATAAATGATCCAACATCAGTGCCAACATCCACATGACCCAACCCACGCAACTGCTCATCAAATGTGTCTAGGCCCTCAGTGGTGATGTGTACATCTCCAACCTAGATACCTAGCTCTGCAACTATAGACTGAACTATGGGTACAGAGCGCTCTGCACTATGTTGCGCCTGACTAGATGGTGCAGAGTGCTCTGCACTATGTTGTGCTTGACCCTATGGAACTCCGATGACATCCCTGACTGAATGTATTGGGATCCTCTGCATGTTAGCAATATAAGAATAGGACTGCAGGAGATCCTCCAAAAATTAAAGTGCCACATCTAAATGACTATGATGACCTAAAAGTGCTCGTATCTCTCTAGGTGCAGGAAGACCCGCAACTCTATATGCCTCATCATTGACACCTCCATCAGTACTAGATGAAGCCTCAAAATATTATCTGGATCTACTCGATCTAGTCAAAATGTATCTGCCCACTAAATCTGAAGTGATAGAGGTGGTTGTAGAAGCAATCTTCTCTATCCTGTCAACCACTCCACTCTGAGAAGCAATGATCACTCTATATGTAGTAGCAGACATCATTGGTGCCACTGCCAAAGTCCTCTACCCAACTAGTTTTCTATGAGGTTGTATAACATGATCAACCCTATGATACTAATCATGGTCTACAACCCTCATGTGCCCCTAACCGTAATATGTAGGAAGATCTAAATAGTTGACCCCAAGTCCCAAACAAAACTCAGTGTACAAATGTTGTGCAAAATATAAAGGAATCTGGTCATTATTAGGATAACAACCACGTGTTGCAAGAAATTGAGGGTATATCATGCACGCGATCTAAGGAACCACACACCATGTGACCTGATATGCCCTCACCTTGGGCCTGCCCTCATAAAATGGGAAAACCTCTTGTTTGATGATTTCCTTGGGGACACGGCTTTGAATTGTCTCCAAGGAAACATCACCCGAGACCTCGGCTCTCAACTCTCAAAAAATAGTATCAACTACCTGAGGCGTGAAGGAGTGAGATCTCAATCTAGTAGTCATCTCCTCCAAAATGGTCAATACACTAACACAAGTATCTCTATATATGCTATCTGCTGAGATGTACAAATAGACTCTCTAAGTCGAGCCATCTCTATGTCAGCAATATAAAAAATGGTATGTATATCAAGAGTGTGAGGTGCATCCTAAGTGGCCATCTAGATACATAACATGTGAAAGCTAAGTATTAACAATTAAGTACTGATTACATGTTATAACTACATGTAAAATGGAAACAAATAGCTTAATATATAAAATTATACTTAAATTTACAATACTAGAGTGTATTAATAGTCGTAAAGGGTCCTAGGATGTACTAATTGGTATTGAAATAGGTCCTATTAGGTCAAGTAAGTGGTCATATTAGGTCTAAGGGTCCTAGGATGTACTAATTGATTTTAATAAGTAATATTAGTCCTATTAGGTCTTAATTCTAGTCTTATTAAGTCTTAAGGGGTCCTATAGGTCTTAAGGGGTAAGGGTTCTTAAAGAGTTTTATGTCACAATAGGGGTCCTAAGGGACCTAGAGTGTATTAATAGTCCTAAAGGGTTTTTGGATGTACTAATTGGTATTAATAGGTCCTATTAGGTCAAGTAAGTGGTCTTTTTAGGTCTTAAGGGGGTCCTAGGATGTACTAATTGGTATTCATAGGTCGTATTAGGTCAAGTAAGTGGTCTTATTAGGTCTTAAGAGTCCTAGGATGTACTAATTGATTTTAATAGGTCATATTAGTCATATTAGGTCTTAAGTATAGTCTTATTAAGTTCTTAAGGGTCCTATTACATCTAAGTGGTCCCTATTCTACGTCTTAAGGGTTTCTAAAGAGTTTTATGTCACAATAGGGGTCCTAAAGGAACCTAGAGTGTATTAATAGTCCTAAAGGGTCTTTGGATGTACTAATTGGTATTAATATGTCCTATTAGGTCTTAAGGGTTCTTAAAGACTTTTATGTCACAATAGGGGTCCTAAAGGAACCTAGAGTGTATTAATAGTCCTAAAGGGTCCTTGGGTGTACTAATTGATATTAATAGGTCCTATTAGGTCTTATTAGGTCTTAAGGGTCCAAGGATGTACTAATTGGTATTAATATGTCCTATTACGTCAAGTAAGTGGTCTTATTAGGTCTTAAGGGTCCTAGGATGTACTAATTGATATTAATATGTCATATTAGTCCTATTAGGTCCTTAAGTAAAAATCTTATTAAGTCTTAAGGGGTCCTATTATAGGTCCTAAGTGTCCCTAAGGTTCTTAAAGAGTTTTATGTCTACGTGAATAACATTTATACATGTAACTCTAAAACATATGTAACATAATTTAGAGAGAGAGAGAGAGAGATTAGTAATATTTACCAACTTTAAAAGCAATTTAAAAACAAATATTTAAATTAATAATTTCTATAAGATCAGTGGAACCTAAGATACATGAATGGGTGCTACGACATACTAAGATACATTAATGGTCTTTGGGGTCCTACATGTGTCTTAAGACATCGTAAGAGATGGATAAGTTTCCTAGAATGTATTAAGGGGTCACATGTGTTGTAAGGGGTCCTAAGGGATCCTAGGTTATTTTAATTGATTCTAGTATACATATTAAGGCTTGTTCAGGGTGACAATGGGTCCTCATATCAATTAATAGAACTAAGATACATGAATGGGTCCTAAGGAATCCTAAGATACATTAATTAGTCTTGGAGGTCTGAAGGCATCATATGTGTCTTTAGATGTCATAAGGTATGGATAAGGTTCCTAAAATGTCTTAAGGCTTCGTAGGTTTCATAAAAGCTTCTAAGAGATTATAGGTTAAATTAATTGATCCTAATATATATCTTAAGGGTCCTGGAGGCAATCAAATGGGTCCTCTTATGTATTAATGGAATGTAAGATACATGAATGGTCTCAGGACATCCTAAGATACATTAATTTGTCTTGGGGGTCCTAATGCATCCTAGGTATCTTAAGATGTTGTAAGGGATGGATAAAGGTCTTAGAATGTCTTAAGGGATTGTATGTGTCATAAGAGGTCCTTAGGGATCCTAGTATTTCTTAAGGGGTGTTCAGGGTGACAATGGGTCCTTGTATGTATTAATGGAACATAAGATACATCAATGGGGTCCTAAGGTTTCATATTTATTTTAAGATTTCATAAGGGATTCAGATAAGGGTCCTAGAATGTTAATGGTCATAGGTGCAATAAGTGGTCCTAAGGGATCCTACATTACATTAATTGATCCTAGTATTTCTTAGGTTTCT